>JAJIBD010027377.1:0-99624 GCA_021461705.1 Cryptotis parvus
TTCCTTTGAAGAAAGGTCGGTGCCCCTCGTTTGGCGCCAGCTGCCGCAGACCGCTCAGTCGGTGTGAGCTCTAAGTCTCGGGGTAACCAGCGTGAGGAAATCAGGAGGACAGGAACGCCGCCGATGGACAGACAGACACAGACACAAGAGAGGCCAAATACTGCTGCTGCTGCAGTTTACTGAGGACAAAGCTTTTCTTCTTATGTTCAACAAATGCACAGACACAAGATTACACCAGTAATTTTTAGCAAAGGAGACATTTTTCAACAACAAAAGGAGTTTATCGTGTCTACCACATATGACCACCTTTGCCTGGGCGCCTGTTTTTCAGACATGTTTTTCTGACGCCTTTTTGTTTTTACATACTTTCATATTTGCCTTAAGTAAGATACATATTTTTTTTAATTTTGATATTCATAGAATTACTTACTAGCTCTATGCACATATTATAGATTAACTTTAACCTTACTCCTAAATAGAAACTTCTATGCAGAGTTTATTATTGTAAGATTAAGATTTTGTACTAGAAAGTGTTAACTTTAACAGGCCCAATTATTTTTCACACAGGAGGTTTAGGGAGGCTAATCACTGCATTCCCGTCAACAGGGGGTAGCCAGTCGCCTCGACCCATAGGTCAAGAATTCTCCCTTCCTGCTAATGATGGGAAGCAAAGGCCTGAAGGCCACAAGCCTTTCCTTATCAAGGACCTGAGACCAGCTCAGGCCTTGGCAGCCAGACGCTGCGTGGGCTGGCATTTTTTTACTATCTTTGTTTTATGCTATAATTGTGTATAATGAAAACTACGGTTGCCACAGGTTTTTTTCTTTGTCCAGTCTCTTCATTACTCAGAGTCTAAGTTTCAGCATAAACAAGCGCTCTAATTGCACACCAAGCATTTTAGGAACAACCAAGGGAGTCTAGGGGCTTTGTTGGTGACAGCCCTTTTTGGAAGCACCTTCTGGTAACTGTCCCTTTTAGGGGGAAGTACCGAAGCCATCCCTGGCCCAGTGAGCACTTTCATGCTACCCGAGCCGGTGCCGGGGAGCCAAAAGCTCTTCCACAGCACTCCAATATAATGAACAAACTCTAGCTCTGGTCCGACTTAGACCATACAAAAGAGCCTAAGTCTCCCACCAAAGAGAGAGAGGATCTCACCCGAGCTGAATCCTATCCAGAAGAAGGAGCAAAAGGCCAAAGAGGAAAAAGCCAAAAGCTGCAGGAGCCAAAAAGCAAAAAGCAAAAGGCCCAGGGGCCTCAAGTCAGTCCCCTTATATACACCAAAAGTAATCCAACAGGGAGGTGACAGGGAGGTGTCAACAAACAAAGGACCCTAAACAGAGTGTAGAAGGGCAGTGCCACATCCTATTGCAGGTATAAATAAAGATTAGCCAAGGACTAATCCCGAGACTATCTCTTATGTAAAACACTGGAGAGAGAGAGGGGCTGGTATAAAGTAATACATCTTAATTTCATGAGCTTCATGTAATCTAGATGGTACCCACAAGGTCCTTCTTATTATTATCTGCACCAGGGTGATTCTGAGTATCTATTCTCGTGTACTGAAAGGGTCACACTCGCCTGCTTAAAGCAAACTAGTATGATCCTTCCTATAGTCTTCCTATAGTCTCAGCGTAGCCAGGGTGGTAGTCTCCTGGTAAATTCTAACTGTCCCACGCTGGGTGCAGTGGGTATAAAGAGGAGCTGTGCCCGATCTAGAAAACATAGACATCTTAGTTGATGTATGTCAGAAGTTATTCAGTCAAGGTGACTTCTGTAACTGCCACACCCTCTAGCAGTGTTTACATAGAAGAGAGTTCTCATTAGAATGAACCTTGGCTTAAATAGATTAAGCTGGGAGTAGGCAAAACAACAAAGCTCCCGATTAGCTAAACCTCTTCTCCAACAGTACAGGTGTGAAGGACCAGACACAGTGGAACCCAACTATTTTTTTTATCCCTAGTACCATAGGGTCCTCATACTGTCTGGTGACCCCAAACCCCACCCAAGAGGCCTGGATAATCCAGGCACTGCAGAGCCTGAGCTGTGCCATATATATATATATATATATATATCCTCAGCGTATTGCACTGTTCTGTGGGTCAACTGACCAAGAATCCCTGGAAGTTGCCCCTGTGCCTTGAACAGCACTTAGGAGGTCTCCCTCAAAAAGAAGTTGAAGTCACCACAGAGATTGGCCCATATCCAAAAGGGTGAAAGCAACAAATGATGGCAGGGATGCGGGGAAAAGGGACTCTCATACATTGTTGGTGGGAATGTCGACTTGTACAACCTTTCTGGAAAACAATATGGAAATTCCTCCAAAGACTAGAAATTGAGCTCCTTTTGACCCAGCCATACCACTCCTGGGAATATACCCTGGGAAGCCAAAAACACACAGCGGAAACAATCGGCACTTTTATTTTCATAGCAGCACTATTCACAATAGCCAGAACTTGGAAACAACCAGTATGCCCAAGAACTGATGACTTTGGTACATCTACACAATGGAATACTATGCAGCTGGTAGGAAAAATGAAGTCATGAAATTTGCCTATAAATGGATGGACATGGAAAGGATCATGTTGAGTGAAAGTCAGAAAGAAAGAGAGAGATATAGAATGACTGCATTTATTTGCATGACATAAAGATATATATACATATTATGATACCAAAATCCAATGTCAGGCGAAACGTGGATCAGGAGGTCTTACCAAAAGTGGAAATTACCGCAAACGTGTGGGAGTCAGAGGGTAGGTAAGACAGAGAAGGGAACATGTGTGAATAAATGTTGAAAGGGCTAATACCAACCTAGACCTGAGCATTAAATACAGGCAAAAAAAATGCACATGATGGCCTCTAAGTGTATGTAGTGCAACCCACAATATGTAAGAGAAGGAAAAGAGAGAGAGGGAGAGAGAAAAGAGATAAAGAACCTGCCAGGAGGGGGAGGGAATTGGGGACATTGGTGGCAGTAAATGGGCACTGGTGGAGGGTGGGATGCTGGAACACTGTGACCGAAACCTCCAAACATGAAAAACATTGTAATTGTATATCTCACGGTGGTATAACAAAATATTAATTGAAAAAAATAAATTAAAAAAGAAGTTGAAGTATATATACACAGTAGAAACCCACTTAACCATAAGAAAAGGCGGTATCTGGCCTTCAGCTAAACATGAACACAACTAGAGGTGCCGTGTTCAGTGAAATAAGACAGAGGGCAAAGGACAAATGCCAGAGGATCTGACTCATATGTTGGATACAGAGAAACAAGCCAGGCAATGGGCAGTGTTCAATGGAAACAAACCCTGGACTCTCACAGCAGAGTTGAGGTTCTCAAGTGAGTGTGTGAGTTGTGCCAGTGGAGGCAGAGGATTGGGGCAGACCAGAAGTGATCTAGGGACAGAGGTGGAGGGTTTGGGTGCTTTGGGATGCCCAAATTACAAACATGAACACTGTTGAACCATGTCACCTCAATATAGTTTTAGCGTAATTAAGAGTCTAAATAAAATCTATTTTGCTTTTTAAAAAGACAGAAAGTACAGCTCTGATTCATTACATGTCTCAAGTGTCTAATTCCTGAGCGATGCTTATTACATTTTAAGATTTCAACATAAAAAAATAGTGGGCTTAGGTGAGTGGTTTTTCCTTAATTTGGGCTTAGACTTTAGCTAGAGAATAAATCTTTTTAATACTCAGATTACTTAGAAGGTCGGGTCCTTTGAAACTTGAAGGCTAGAAATTTCCTGCATCTCTTCTAACCTGACATCAATCATCGCAGAGAGAGGTAAGCGCCTTAAATATTTAGGTGAATCATTTTAAACATCATTGTTACGTGAATTACCTTAACATTAGGGAGGGGAGAGAGGGCATCAGAACACTGCTGCCAAGCTTTGTGAACATGCATTTCCAGGGACACACCTGCAGTGTGGTTAGAACAGACAAATTCTAACCTGCAGAACGCATGCCTGAGAGAGGAGTCAGCTTCCTCCCCATTCCCTGATATTTGCTCCAGTGTCTTCATGGCTAATCCAGCCCATCATTTCAAGTGGCAGGTGACCTAGTTAACTGAATTCTCTCACATCGGACCTATATTAGTCACTGCTCACTCCGCTCCTCCCTGCTTCAGTCCTTGCCTTTCCCTTTCACTACTGTTTCCATTATACTCTCCCTTTCCCCCCTGTTATAAGCTGGACCCTTTATCTCAGTTTTCTTCTCTTATAGAATAGAAAATGTTTGCTATTTAGGAAGCTGAATGATTAAACTAAATATTTTATGTAAGTCTTGGGACATTGGTGAAGGGAAGTAGTACTGAATGAAGGAACTGGGGTTGGGAAATTGTATGCCTAACTCAATCGTGAATAACTTCACAACTCACAGTGATTCAATGAAATAATATTTTTCATTCTAAAAGGACCAGACAGATTTCGTTCTAATAAAATGTCTGCTGGCTTTTCCTTTATAATCTTTAAAGATATGCATGTGAGTGCACAAAGCATGAACATAAAAGAAAAAAATACACAACCAGTAGAGGAGCAACTCCCATGATGAATCAGTGTGTAAATGTCACATGAGATGACACTTCACCTAACTTTAAAATAAGGGTTTTTGTTGAATCAGCACATAATTTTAGACTTCTATTTTCAAGCACTCACGAAGACCTTTTGGGAATAGTTGCAAGTATTACTATAATGATTCTGCGCCCCTGTTGTTACTCAAGTTCTGTGTTCTATGAGACTGCCTCCCCCATAGAGACTGAAAATGTCACACACTTCACCCCCATGGAGTGAGGGCGTAGATGGGTAACTTGCAAATGGGATGTAAAGGGATGGTGCTGCTGAGTACATCTAAGAGGGACTTCAGATAGAAGGAATATGCCCCTGCCTTTGTTCATGCCGTCAGTGACAACAGTAGCCTTTTTTTCACTTCTGAGAACAAAGCTTGGGGATAAAATTCAACAGGCTTGAGAGTGGTGGAGAGGAAAAGCTGAAGACAAACCTGAGACTTTGATAGTGTTTCCGAGCTGCTAAATCAAGCAACATGGGGTTTAGCTCTAGGGGGTGCAATAAATGGCTTCTTCCTTCACCTTTCAGTTGAAATTCTGTTTACTTGTAGTTGGAAATATATTGCATACTCTGATACTGCAGGTGGATTTCTTAACCTTATCTATTAATTCAGGGCTCTTAAATCATAGCTGCTAAATGGTAAGGGTGAGAGAGTTGCTGAAATGTACCCAAACAATAAGTATTCTTATTTATTATTATTATTATTATTATTATTATTTTGCTTTTTTGGGTCTCACCCGGCAATGCTCAGGGGTTACTCCTACTCTGCACTCAGGAATTACTCCTGGCGGTGCTCAGGGGACCATATAGGATGCCGGGATTGAACCCGGGTCTGCCGCGTGCAAGGCAAACGCTCTACCTGCTGGACTATCACTCCGACCCCTACAATAAGTATTCTTTTCATCCTGTCTTACTGTAAGCAAAATTGTATTTAAGTTCAAGCAGAGAGTTATAGACAAATTATGTTTAATATGCTAGCAAAAATCAGAAGTATGTTAGTGGAATTATTTATGCTTTCCACTTCCCATAATCTTTTGAAATATGAATGATCTAGAAGTTATAATTTTGTAATAAGACAATTCATAACAAATGGACTGTCCTGTGTCAGCTTGCATTGTAAAATGAAATATTGTAGCTGGAGTGGACAGGGCAATGGCAAAGGGTCATTTGCACTATGGTAGTGGGTATGATGTGGTAGCATTGTACTCTTAAAATGTATAAACACACACTTATAAAATATACAAAAATAAATATACAAAAGTAAATAAAATATACAAAAATAAATATAAAAATTGTATTACAAAATATTATTTTATTGTAAGAATCACTGTTAATTCCTTCCAACAGTCACCAATACTTTTATGGATATGATGAATAAACTTTTGGAAAAATAACTAAAAACTTTGAATAATAACAACTACATAATACACTCTGCTCTAACCAGATAAAGACTACAAAGATAAAGTACTATTGGAAATAGAGGCCACTGAAATCTGACTTAAAGAGGGAGATTTAAGTTGCCTCCTAAAGAGGGAGGCAACTAACAAAGAGAAAAAACATGATGACACTCATTTTTATCTCCATCTCCCAGCCCACACATGCCTTTTAAAAAATATATTTGATTCATTTCCAAAATTATATTAGATTGACAATTTTTCTGGATAGCGATTACCACATTTTGATGTATCCATGATCAGGCATTTAAAGCAAGAAGAGAAAAGTCTTCTTTTAGCTGAATTGAAAGGCTCTTGAATCAAATTTTTTGCATTGTCAATAAATGACTAATAAAGGCAGTTAAAAACTTAAACCAAAGAATATCTACAGTTTATAGCTCTCCCTGAAAGAAAAAAAAATACTTTGAAGTGTAATTATCTTGCTATAAATTATTTTAATAGTAATTATTCTGATGGGGGAATATAAAAGATTGTAGAGAATAGCTGATTAAGAAAAGCTTCCCTAAGGGAATGTTGGCAAAAGAAGAAAAAAAATACCTTTGGCAGCGATTCTTAAGAATGACGCAAATAAAGTAGTATGATGGACTGTATAAACTAAGTACTAAATACTAGGACGATGTATTTACAGTGAAATTATAAAGTCATTCCTTGCTATTTAAAACTTTTTTTTTGGAAAGCATAACAAATAGCTGTTGACCAGTTTTCTGAATACTAATTCTTTAAATTAACTCCTTAGATGGTGTAATGCCTTCCTTTTCTTCACATGATTCATTACACTAATCTTCCCATAGATATCAGTTTCCAACTGCCACCATCCATTAATCATAAACTACTTTGGAATTTTTTTTTCCACCACTAACACACTATACCCAAAAGACTGACTCAGAATTCTTAATAGGGATTCAAGGCCACACACTGTGCTAACAGCATAAGATCCTTTGGAATCCGGGACTCGAGTTTTACTAAAATCTTTTAAAGAACAACTTTAAAGAATTTCACTTGTGTTAATTTAAATGAAAAGATCTGAATTGAATCCTGTGAATTACCTTTAACCCAGGGAATTGGATTTTTATAGAAATAACTATCTATTTTAAGAAATCATATTTATTTTAATCACTCCTAAGATTATTAATTCATACTTATAGGTATCAACCATTTAAACTTTAATTTCTATTAAAATTACTGAAATTGTATATGGCAAACTGATTTTGAAAAATTTGCAATAAAATATACTAAGAAAAAAAAATCCAGAGTAAATTTATTTTTTTAATTATTTTGAAGTGAAGACTTGAGTAATATGCTGTTTTGTCTTGATATAGGAAGTTTTTTAATTCTTTTATTTTTAAATATTTTATTATACCACTATTAGATATACAATTACAAGATGTTCATGTATGAATTTTGGTTCTACAGTGTTCCAACACCCATCCCTCCACCCCTGCCCATCTCCCACCACCAATGTCCCCACCTCCCTCCCCTTCCCTCAGCCTGCCTCCATGGTAGGTTCTTTATCTTCTCTCTCTCTCTCTCTCTCTCTCTCTCTCTCTCTCTCTCTCTCTCTCTCTCCTTCTAGTTTCCCTTTCTTACACATTGTAGATTGTAATATATTCTAGAACATGATTGGTTCCACTAGTTTGATGTACCGGGTCTGGACCATGAAAATGGCGGCAATTATGGTGAGCGATTCTCATCTGGCTGCTTCCGAGGCCCTTCAGAGGTGATGGGCCCACTCCCAAAAACCCATCTTGCCTCCTGGGAGCCTCATGGTCAGCTGAGCAAGAGGAGAGTCAAATGGCAGCTCTCTCCCATGCTTGAGTCTCTGCATCATGGCCGAGAGCCCAGACGCAGTTTGTGGGCAGGGCCACCAGGCCTCTGGGATGGGTCAGAGAGGGGAAGGGGTACCCCAGCTCCATCTCCAGGAATGCCTGGTGACTTCCGCCTATGAGAAGGCGGGCTCTTACCTGGGCTCGAACTCGGCTGCTCTGAGCTGGTCTTGAGATCAGCGTCTCTCTTGTGTGGGTTCTGATGAGCTGTGGGGTCTGGACCATGATAATGGTGACTATTATGGTGAGAGAGTCTCATTCGGCTGCTTCTGAGGCCCTACAGAGGTGATGGGCCCACTCCCCAAAACCCATCTTGCCTCCTTGGAGCCTCATGGTCAGCTGAGCTAGGGGAGAGTCAGATGGCAGTTCTCCCCGTGCATCTGAATCTCTCATCATTCTCTCCATCTCTATTTCTGTCTCAGTATTTCTCTCTTCTCCTACACCTTGTGACTTGCCTTATGGTTGATGATGCAATTATTGATGTATGTATTCAGTAGTGAGTTCTAGTGTGACATTATAGTTCCTCATTCCCCATCAACCTCCCCAGTTTGTAACAATTACAATGATCATTATGGTGTACAGATGTGAAAGATCCTGGGAAGGACCTGGTCCTAGCCTACTTTGTTATCTAAGTCTCTTGTGTGGCTGTGTACTGTCACCGCTGTGCGTCTGGTCTGCCCCTTGTCCAGTTTATCTCTATTGTTAATGTTTTTGGCATATAGAATACACCATGGGTAGCTTGCCAGTCTCTGCCATGGCTCTGGGTTCATCCCAGGGGGCCCAGTCTTTTCCTATGTCAGACTATCCACCATCCAGGGCCCACAGGGCAGAGCCCTGGGGGTATAGACAAACCTATCTCCTATCTGCCACCTGCCAATGCAGCCGGGCACCACAGCCACACCTGCAACACCTCGAGGGGCAGATGGCCCGATATAGGAAGTTTTTAGACAGTATTCTTTAGTCTTTTTATAGCAGCACATAGCATGAGCACCTGTCTGCATACCTGTACATGAAACACAATTATAACCAAGATGATAGACCAGTGGTTTCCCACCTTCCTACCCCTTTGGACTGGCACAAGTCTGCAAACCAGTAGTTGAAGACCAGGGTTTTAAAATAAGGACTTAAAAAATAATTTTAATTAGGTAAAGAACTGTGATTTACAATAGTTTTGATAGTTGGTATTACTTGATAGTAGATATCTTATGTCTGATTCATTATGACTGATTATTACCCTATGACAGTCACCGAAAATTAATTCATTACAAAGAGCAAGAACTAGAAATACTTCGATATTTCAAATATTTTAATATTTCAATACCAATCCCATCACCAGTGTCGACTTCCCAACACCAGTGTTTCTATATTCCATCCCTCCACTCTGTCTGGGTCTGGTAGGCACATTTCAAAAATCAGTGATTCTTAGATCTCATGGATTCAGTGCTGGGGAGTCTGTACTTACTTAGGCTAGATAGCTATACAATTCCCCACATCACCAGTGTAACTGCAGCTTTGACCTCTATTCTCTCATTATTTACCTCTCTCCATAGCAAATGTAATGTAATAAAGGGAGCTGCCTAGGTCACGCTTGACCACAGAGTACGGAAAGAAAACAAAGTAGGAAGGAAGATGAGAAAGGGAAGTAAAATATGAACTGTTTAAAGGAAGATGACATACAGCGCTCTAAGGCATCAGGTTATATCATTGCAGTAATTGGATAAGTAATCTTTATGACAGAAACCAAAGTAGTAGAACTTTGCTGTTTTATTCTAATTTACTTAATTAACTATCCTACCTACAGAGAAACGAAATGAAAGCTCCTAAATAATTTCTGACAGGAGCTACATTTTATGTCTGATTCATTATGACTGATTATTACCCTATGACAGTCACAGAAAATTAATTAGTTACAAAGAGCAAGAACTCTAGAAATAAAAATGCAGAGGATGAAAATTGAATTGTAATCGTTTCCACACCAGGTGGAAACAGTCAAATGGAATTAAAGTATTTAGTTCACTAATGTTAAGGAAGTTCTTTATAATTGCTTTTCTCATAAATATCATATAGCAGCATGAGTTAGCCAAAGAGCATACACAGCGCTGCTCTTACAAACTTTCCCTGAAATGTTAGTTACAGTTAGAGATGAAATTTACAAAACTCACAATAAGTTCCTATTACCTTTTTTTTTGTCTGTTTGTTTGTTTTGGGCCATAGTCAACAGTGCTTAGGTCTTACTCCTGGTTCTATACTTGGGGAGAGAGGGTCTGGGGGACTATTGGCTATTGGTGCCGGAGGACAAACCTGGGTTGGCTGCATGGAAGGCAAGAGCCCTACCTGCTCTACTATCGCTCCAGCCTCTAAACTTAAAAATAGTATTAAAAATATTATTATGGGGCCGGAGTGATAGCCCAGCGGGTAGGGGCGTTTACCTTCACGCCAGCCTGTGCCGGCCTGGGTTCGATCCCCGACATCCCATATGGTCCCCGAGCACCACCAGGAGTAATTCCTGATTGCACAACCAGGAGTAGCCCCTGAACATTGCTGGGTGTGACCCAAAAAGCAATATATATATATATATATATATATATATATATATATATATATATATATATATATATATATATATAGTATACTATACCTATACAGTATTTAGCTGTCTGTCAAACCCAGATCCAACCATGTCCCCAGGCTGCCCGGGAGGTTCAGAGAAAGGAACGTTCAGGGCAGACCCAGACACTGTGGTGAGATAGCTCTTCCCATGGCTAGGAGGAGGTAGAAGGGAACCTTCAAGATTTGGACAAAGCCCACAGAGGCAGGTAAAGAGCCTTGCTTCAAAGCAGGGTCCTGGGTATCAGATTCCCAGCAGTCTCCATCCCAGTCCACAGCCATCCGCCCTGCCTGGGGCAGCCCCAGGTCAATGGTCCCAGTTTCAGAGTCTGTGTTTCTAAACAATGGTTTGGAAACTGTGGCTAGAGGCAAGGACGGTTAAGGACCGAAAGAGATACCAAGCCGCTGAGGCTCCTCTGTTGGCTTCTCAGGTTCTCTTTTTAAGCAGACCACCCTCAGACCACTACTGAGCGTGGTCTGCTTAAACAGGTGAGAAAAGTGAGGCACAGGGAGAGCGTTTTCTGAGGGGGAGGGGGCTGTGGTAGGAGCACAGCTCCCAGTTCACACTGGCCCAAACACTTTCCAGTCACTTAGGGCCCTTCTTTGGGGGTTTTATATCTGGTGGTAGATCCTAGTCTCGGGAGGGCAGATGCTGGGTGTCTAACTTTATGCTGCTAAAACATGTGCTTATTAACCGTTCTACGTTCTGCAAAAATAGGTTGTCTTTTCGCTTTTGTGGTTACTCTCCCTGTGCAGAAGCTTTTCAGTTTGATGTAGTCCTGCTTGGTTTTGCTTTTGTTTCCCTTGTTGGAGAAGAGCCCACAAAGACAGTTCTAAGGCCCTCAATGAGCTATGTCTTCTATGCATTTTATGGTTTCAGGTTTTATATTCCAAATTAATTTTGTATTAATTATTGTGTATGGCACAAGAAAGTGGTCAAGTTATATTTTTTAGCGTTTGGCTGTCGAGTTTTCTGACATCATTTATTGAATAGTCTTTTCTTGCCTTACTGGCCTTTCCTCTTTGTTCCTGTCAGAAAGTACTTATTCACATAGACAGAGGTTTATTTCTGTGCTCTGGATTCTGTTCTGTTCATCAGTGAGTTTGCGTTCCGATGCCATGTTGTTGTGATTGCCAATGCTTTGTAGTATATAGTTTGAAGTAAGATAGTATTCTACTTCTATCACTGTGCTGTTCTTTTGTTTGTCTTTGTCTCAGGGTTTCGTTTTCTGGTTATTCAAAGGTTGTTTGTAATTCCATATAAATTTTAGGATTTATTTCTGTTTTTAATCTATCGAGAATGTTGTTTGGATTTTGACAGTGATGAAATTGAATCTGTACATTGCTTTAGGTAAAATGGCCATTTCAACAATGTTTTTTTTTTTTTTTATTGCATAGGTCTGGGATGTTTGTCCATAGCTCTGTGTCTTTAATTTCTTCCAACAATATTTTCTAGTTTCAGTGGAGAAGTTTACTTCTCTGGTAAAATTTATTGCTAGGTATTCTATTCACTTTGGCACATTGTAAATGGTATTGTTTTATTTCTATTTTTTAATTTTATTTGTTTTATTTCTATTTTTGACAATTCATTCTTTGCATTTAGAAAGGCAAACAGCTATTTGTATGTTGATTCTGTAGTTGGCAACATTGCTATAATTATTATTTCTAGCAACATTTTAGCAGAGTGAAGTTTTCTCAGCACAATATCTGCAGACAATGATAGTTTTACTTATTCCTTTCCACTGTTTATCCCTTTTTCTTTCTTTATCTAGTCTAATTGCTCTAGGTGGAACTTCCAATACTATGTTAGATAGCAGTGATGTGAGCTGACATCCTTATCTTGTGCCTGATCTTGGCAGAACATCTTTTAGGTTTCTGTCTTTGAGTGTGATGTGTGTCATATTTGACCTTTATTATGTTTAGAGGTATACTACCACATCTATTTTGGGGTAGTGTTGGAGAGCTCATGCACGCAAGACCTGTGCTTTGCCACTGAGCCACACGCCCAGTCCTTCTATCTCCCTCTTATTGAGATTTTTAGTGATAAGTGGCGTCTCTGTCTGCAACATGGTGTTTTTCTCTAGCTTCCTTCAAGATTTTCTTTTCAACCTTTGTTCTCATTAATTTGGGCTAATTTATTTAAGTGTCTCAAAATATTTGCTCCTGACTCATTCTTCCTCTCCCCTTTTCCTGAACTCCACTTATGTTTGTTAAACCACTTGATGGTGTCTCACAGCTCTCCTTGTTCACAAATTTTTTTCCTGTGTTTGGTTTGGATGCTTTGAAATTCACCCATGTTCAAGTGCACTAGCTGTTTTCCTAACTCTGCAGTCTTCTGATATGAAGGAATCATAGGAGGCATTCTCTATCTCTAATTATGTGTATTTAACTTCTAATATTCCTAGTTGAATAATCTCTGCTGAAATGCCCATATTTGTGTATTTTCTCCACTTACTAACCATAGCTCACTTGGGTCAGTTCTGATTCTGGTTCTGTTGACAGCATTGAGCTCTAACATTTTGTTTTTCTGGTGGTTTTTAATCTCCTTTGGGGTCAGGAGTGTCGTCTAATATTTTTTGTGAAATTAAGTATAATGCAATGTATGATATCACATGTAATAATTGAGGTGAATTATACTTATAGCTAGAAATAAGTATATTTCTTCTGTCAGGTCAGTAATGTGGGTGACTGGGTCAATAGAGTGAGAAGTTAAGTTTCTTGGTTTGTTGTTATTACCTTTAGTATAACATTGGTTCCAAATTCTTCTGTTATTAATGCTTAGTGTGAGGTCTGGAGAGTTTTTCTGTGCTCCTCGGGTTCTAGCAGTTCTTGCATGTTTGTGTTGCAGCTGGAGGTCTCGCACATCCTTCTCAGCAGAGGCTGCTATTACCTGTTGCTGGAGCTTGGCAGTGCTAAGAGCATCCCCATATGCCTGGTCCATACTTTGTCTTAGGCAGATTCTGTGCATCTGAAAGTTTAACTGAACAGAGGTGGGGGATTTTCTCAGCATTTTTGCCCCTCTGATGTGTTGCTGCCAAATCCTGCTGTGGTGTGTCTTGAGTGAGAGACGATTTCCTGGCAGTTACCAACCTTTCACTGGTGTCATTCAGGATTCTGGGTAGAGTGTTTCCTGCCAGTAGAAGAGCAGAGCATTTAAAAAATTTTTTTTTTATTATACTACCGTGAAACATACAATTATAAAGGTGTTCATAATTGGTTCTTGGTAATACCGTATTCCAGCACCCATCCCTCCACCAGTGCCCCCATTCCCACCACCAGTGTACCCACACCCCCTCCCGCCCGCCCCAGGCTGCCTCAATAGCAGGTCGCCCCTTTTCCCTCTCTTTCTGCTCTCCTTCCCCAGAAGCAGTGGGGCTTCACCAAGGACTCCCTAATTGCTTATTTTCTGCCTCTCGCCCAGTGACTTAAGGTTCACCTATGACAGGAAGGGGTTTTTTGTTGTTTTTTTTTAAATTTTAATTTTTACAATTACAAATATATACAATTAAAAAGTTCATATTTGGGTTTTGGTCATACAGTGTTCCAGTACCCATCCCGTCACCAGTGCCCATCTCCCACCACCAATGTCCCTGTTCCCTCCCCCCTCCCCCAGCCCTCCTCCATGGCAGGTTCTTTATTTCTTTCCCTTTCTCTCTCTTTCTCTTTTCCTTCCTCTCCAGACTATGGATTACAGAACATACATTAAAGCGTTGTCATGTGTATCTTTTTGCCTCTATTTAATGCTCAGTTCTAGGTTGGCATTAGTACCCTCGACAATTGTTAGCACCCTGTTCCATTTTCTGTCTTACCTAGCCTCTGACTCCCACACATTTGTGATAATTTCCACCTTTGACAAGACCTCCTGATATATGTTTCACTTGACCTTGGATATTGGTATCATAATATGTACATATATATTTATGTTATGCAGATAAATGCAGTCATTCTGTATCTGTCTCTCTCCTTCTGGCTAATTTCACTCAACATAATCTCCATGTCCATCCATTTTATAGGCAAATTTCATGACTTCATTTTTCCTAACAGCTGCATGACAAAGATATACAATTATACCACCATGATTCCATTATGTAGATGTACCAAAGCTTTTTTATCCAGTCATCGATTTTCGGGCACTCTGGTTGCTTCCAGATTCTGGCTATTGTGAATAATGCTGCTATGAACATAAAAGTTGGGATGGTGTTTCTGCTGCGTATTTTTGGTTTCCCAGAGTAGATTCCCAGGAGTGGTATGGCTGGGTCAAATGGGAGTTCAATTTCTAGGCTTTGGAGGAATGTCCATATTGTTTTCCAGAAAGGTTGTACCAGCCGGCATTCCCACCAACAATGGATGAGTGTCCCCTTTTCCCCACATCCACACCAGCACTTGTTGTTCTTGCTCTTTTGAATATATGCCAGTCTCTGTGGTGTAAAGTGGTATCTCATTGTTGTTTTGATTTGCATCTCTCTGATGATTAGTGATGATGAGCATTTTTTCATGTTTTTTGGCCATTCGAATTTCTTCCTTGCTGAAGTTTCTGTTCATTTCTTCTCCCCATTTTTTGATGGGGTTGTTTGTTTTCTTCTTGTAAAGTTCTACCAGTGCCTGATATATCCTGGATATTAACCCCTTATCAGATGGGTATTGGGTGAATATTCTTTCCCATTCTGTGGACTGCTTTTGTATCTTAGTCACTGTTTCTTTTGAGGTGCAGAAGCTTTTTAGTTTCATGTAGTCCCATAGGTTTATCTTTTCTTCTAGTTGCTTTGTTAGTGATGTTTCACCTTTGAAGATGCCTTTAGCTTCAATGTCGTGGAGGGTTTTTCCTATATTTTCTTCAATGTACTTTATGGATTCAAGTCTGATATTGAGGTCTTTAATCCATTTTGATCTGAATTTTGTGCATGGTGTTAGACACAGGTCCAAATTCATTTTTTTACATGTCGCTGCCCAGTTTTCCCAACACCACTTGTTGAAGAGGCTTTCCTTACTCCATTTTAGACTCGTTGCACCTTTATCAAAGATTATATGATCATGTGTTTGAGGTTGGGTGTCAGGATACTCAATTCTAATCCATAGGTCCACAGGTCTGTTTTTATTCCAATTGGAATACCATGCTGTTCTAATTACTACTGCCTTGTAGTACAGTTTCAAGTTGGGAAAGATGATGCCTCCCATCTTCTTTTTCCCGAGGATTGCTTTAGCTATCCTTGGGGGTTTATTGTTCCATACAAATTTCAGGAGCGTTTGGTCAATTTCTTTGAAGAATGTCACATGGGTATCCTTATAGGGACTGCATTGAATCTGTACAGAGCTCTAGGGAGTATTACCATTTTGACAATGTTGATTTTCCTCATCCATGAGCAGGGAATATGTTTCCATTTCCTTGTGTCCTTTTTATCTCTTGGAGCAGTGTCTTGTAGTTTTCTTTGTACAGGTCCTTTACACACTTGGGTAAGTTGATTCCTAGGTATTTGATTTTCTGTGGCACAATTGTGAATGGAATTGTTTCCTTAATATCCCTTTCTTCTCTTTTCGTTATTTGTATATAGGAAAGGCACCGACTTTGGGTGTTGATTTTGTATCCTGCCACTCTACAATATGTGTCTATTGTTTCTAGGAGTTTTTTGGTAGAGAGTTTAGGGTTCTCTAGGTATAATATCATGTCATCTGCAAATAATGATAACTTGACTTCTTCATTGCCTATCTGGATGCCCTTGATGTCCTTTTCTTCTCTGATTGCTATGGCAATTACTTCCAGTACTATATTGAATAAAAGGGGTGAGAGTGGGCAACCTTGTCTTGTCCCTGATCTAAGGGGGAAGGCTTTCAACTTTTCCCCATTTAGAATGATGCTCGCTGTGGGCTTTTGGTAGATGGCTGTAACTATCTTGAGGAAAGTCCCTTCAATTCCCAGTTTTCTGGAGGGTTTTAATCATGAACGGGTGCTGGATCTTGTCAAATGCTTTCTCTGCGTCTATTGATAGGATCATATGGTTTTTAATTTTTTCTCTTATTGATATGATGTATTATGTTGATTGACTTGCGAATGTTGAACCATCCTTGCATTCCCGGGATGAATCCTACTTGGTCATGATGTATAATCTTCTTGATGAGTCTTTGGATTCTGTTTTCTAATATTTTGTTGAAGATCTTAGCATCCGTGTTCATCAGGGATATTGGTCTGTAGTTTTCTTTCTTTGTGTTGTCTCTCCCTGCTTTGGGTATCAGGGTGATATGTGCCTCATAGAAGCTGTTTGGGAGTGTTTTTGTTTCTTCTATTTCCTGGTAGAGCTTGAAAAGGACTGGCAATAGGTCCTCCTTAAAGGTTTGGTAGAGTTCACTAGTGAATCCGTCTGGACCTGGGCTTTTGTGTTTGGGCAGACTTTTAATTACTGTTTCTATTTCCTCAGTGGTGATAGGTTTATTCAGGTATTGGAGGTCTTCTTGTTTCAGCCGTGGGAGGTCATAGGACTTCCGGAATCGATCCATTTCTTCTAGATTCTCATGTTTCACGGCATACAGGCTCTCAAAGTAATCTCTGATGATCTTTTGGATTTCTGTGGTTTCTGTTGTGATGTATGACAGGAAGGTTTGTTGGGGAAGTCAGTGGGCTTTCATAATTGTCCTCCAATGACAGCAACACCACCTTCTAAAATTCTTGCTATCTCTGGAAAAAATTAATTAATTTTTAACAGAAAAAGTGTGGTGTTCGGGTTTAGCTTCTTTACAGATACGAAGGATATACTGCATGAATGGCACCTAAACCATTCATCTATTTCTCTATGAGATACAGCTGCAGGAAAACTCATTGGTTATTCAAGAATCTGTTTATTTTAGCCACATCCCACAATGCCATTCAAAATTAAATCAACTTGGTTTCGGTGAGGGGAAAAGCTCTAGAGTAAGATGCAAACACACGCTTCACACTTGGATCCAGGCTCCTGCCCTTCTCTGGAACAATGTGCAGGGTCAAGCTGGGTGGGTGCTCTATTAATAACAATTTATTTGTAAAATCATTCCGGAAGACTCTCACAGGAAGACATTTTAACTTAACATTTTAACTCTCTAACTAAGGGAGTTATGCCATTCATGCCAGAGCTCCTTGTGCCAGGGGGCCTGAGGGCATTTGGTCCAGGCAAACCTTACCTAGAAGTCAGGGAAAGTCTAGGTAGGGAGCCCTGGTCAGAACTTCAGAGAAAAGGAAGTTTGGGCTATCGTCAGCCAATGATTCCTGCCCCGAAGTTCTCAGGTGCCTCAGCAGACCAGAACTAGAGAAATGACTTTTTTTTGTGTGTCACACCCAGCAATGCTCAGGGGTTTCTCCTGGCTCTGCACTCAGGAATTACTCCTGGCGGTGCTCGGAGGACCATATGGGATGCTGGAGATCGAACCCAGACCGGCACATGCTGGCCGTGTGCAAGGCAAGCACCCTACCCGCTGTGCTATCGCTCCGGCGCCTAGAAATGACTTTCAATTGTAGTAAATATTTAGTAGGAAATATTGAATCGTAATAATAGGCTTCCATGGCCTCATAAGGGTCCATTTCTGTCTATTCAAACAAAACTAGAGGACAGAGATATTTTTGTATCTCCAGAACTTTATTTCTCCTTTAACTGGAAGTTTCTATTTTCCAATCAACTTCTCCCATAAGCGCTGCACCCACATCCACACCCGCCTGGTGTTCATCTAATCTGCACCCTTGATCTTGCTTGGGGCTTTTTGATTTTTTATAAAAATTAATTTTTGTATTTTTGGGCCAGACCCAGCTGTGCTTAGATCTGAATCTTCTGGCAGGATTCAGCTCAGGGGACCATATGTGCTGTCTGGGATTAATCTGTATTCGAGGCAAGAGCTTTAACCCTGGCACCACACCTTTAGGCCACTTCCTGTTATCGTTGCAAGCTTTTTGGAAGGACTACCTGTTGGGAAGGGAATGTCCTAGAGCTCCTTCACAGTGAGATGTGGGGAGCACACAAGTCCATATGCCAACGTCTTAGGGCTGTTTCCAACATTTTATCATTTGTATTGCGGTTCTGGGATTTGCAATAGTTAATTATGCTTTTCATGCATACATCCTTCCAGCACTATGCCCAGAGCCTGCTCCCCTTCAGCAGTGAACCCAGAACCCTGCCCAGACTTGTAGAAGGTACAGACGTTTAGCTTCTCATCCTCAAGAAGTCAAAATAGTAAGTAGGGAGCAGAGAACAAATCTCCAGATTTGTTCTCTAGATTTATTCTCTGTAAAAGATCTTAGGGAAAGGCAAAGGAGGGGAAAGGTAGGCAGGGAAGCTCAGAGAATGGGAAGGGCCTCGGAGAACAGGACTCTGAGGAAAGGCTGAGACCCTTCCCTTTTAGACCTTTATTCTTTCTTTTTTTTAACCGAAGTGGCTGGGTGAACATGTTCTTATTATGCTCCAAGAAAGCGGGCCATTAAAACGGGGCAGAGGATGCTGACATGATTATTTTCTGGTGTTGGGATCCAGCAGGACCTCAGCTATTCAGCTTATCAGTCACCTCGTAGGCGTCCTTTGTGACTGAACCAGGCGATTCCTTTCAGTAAGGGCCATATCCTTTATCTTGCCCTGCCTGTTTCCCGTTTGTCTTTGCATGTCTATCACCAGATTCCCCACCCTATGGCCGCTCAGTTCTATAGACAAAATCACCAATTCTGATGTTTTGGCCATTTGTTATTCATCTATCTACCTACTCTATCTCTCTATCTCTTTATCTACCTCTCTATCTATCTATCTCTATCTCTATCTATCTATCTATCTATCTATCTATCTATCTATCTATCTATCTATCTATCTATCTATCTATCTATCTATCTATCTATCTATCTATCTATCTATCTATCTATCTATCTATCTATCTATCTATCTATCTATCTATCCTACCCTCCCCTCCCTCCATCCATCCATCTATCCATCCATCCATCTATCATCTATCCATCTATCTATCTATCTATCTATCTGTCTGTCTGTCTGTCTGTGTCTGTCTGTCTATCTACCTATCCGTCTATCCATCCATCCATCCATCCATCCATCTATCTATCTATCTATCTATCTATCTATCTATCTATCTATCTATCTATCTATCTATCTATCTATCTATCTATCTATCTATCTATCTATCTATCTATCTATCTATCTATCTATCTATCTATCTACCTCCTCCCTCCCTCCCTTCATCCCTCCATCCATCTATCCATCCATCCATCATCTATCCATCTATCCGTCTGTTTGCCTGTCTGTCTGTCTATCTGTCTATCCATCCGTCTATCTATCTATCTATCTATCTATCTATCTATCTATCTATCTATCTATCTATCTATCTATCTATCTATCTATCTATCTATCTATCTATCTATCTATCTATCTATCTATCTATCTATCTATCTATCTATCATCTATCTATCGGGCTATCTTCTTCTATTGGCCTGTCGTCCGTGTCCCGTCCGTCCGTCCATCCGTCCGTCCGTCCGTCCGTCCGTCCATCCATCCATCCATCCATCCATCCATCCATCCATCCATCTCTGTTTTGGGCCACACCTGGAGATGCTCAGGGTTACTCCCTAGCTCTGAAGTCCGGAATTACTCCTGGCAGTGCTCGGGGACCATCAGGGATGCCGAGTATTAAATCTGGGGATGCTGGTGATCAAACCCTGGCAAAGCAAACACCCTACCTGCTGTGCAATGTCTCCAGCCCACTATGACTCCTTCATTATGCTTCTTTTTCCCCCTCTCCCCCCCACCCCCTTATATCTAGGCCACACCACCTAGACTGTGCCGAGCCCATCCCTGGTTAAAAACAAAAACAAACAAAAAAACGTAAAAAAGAAAAGCAAAAGAGGGAGCCATAAAGAGCCCCATTTGTGGCGTCGGCCTTCCTCCACGTCGGTAGCCCATAGGGGAGCCAAACCCCGAGGGCCACAGGCCAGGCCGCACGCGATGCCCAGACAGGAGTCCCGCTGGGACCACGCGGCCCAGACAGGAGTCCCGATGGGACACCCGCGATGCCCAGACAGGAGTCCCGCCTGGGACACCGCGATGCCCAGACAGGAGTCCTGATGGGACACACGCGATGCCCAACGGAGTCCCACCTGGGACACGCGACGCCCAGCAGAGTCCCGCTGACACCGGCCCAACAGGATGGGACACGCGAGCCCAGACAGGAGTCCCGCCTGGGACACGCGATGCCCAGACGGAGTCCGATGGGACCGCGCGATGCCCAGACAGGAGTCCCGCTGGGACACGCGCGATGCCCAGACAGGAGTCCCGCTGGGACACACGCGATGCCCAGACAGGAGTCCCGCTGGGACACACGCGGTGCCCAGACAGGAGTCCCGCCTGGTACACACGCGATGCCCAGACAGGAGTCCCGCTGGGACACACGCGATGCCCAGACAGGAGTCCCGCTGGGAACACGCGGTGCCCAGACAGGAGTCCCGCCTGGTACACGCGATGCCCAGACAGGAGCCCGCCTGTACACGCGATGCCCAGACAGGAGTCCCGCCTGGTACACGCGATGCCCAGACAGGAGCCCGCTGGGACACGCGATCCCAGACAGGAGTCCCGCCTGGTACACGCGCCCAACAGGTCCGCCTGGTACCCGCGTCCCGACAGGAGTCCCGCCTGGTACCGAGCCCAGACAGGAGTCCCGCCTGGTACACGCGATGCCCAGACAGGAGTCCCGCCTGGGACACACGCGCCCAGACAGGAGTCCCGCTGGGACACGCGTGCCCAGACAGGAGTCCCGCTGGGACACCGCGATGCCCAGACAGGAGTCCCGCCTGGTACACCGCGATGCCCAGACAGGAGTCCCGCTGGGCACACGCGATGCCCAGACAGGAGTCCCGCCTGGTACACACGCGTGCCCAGACAGGAGTCCCGCCTGGTACACGCGATGCCCAGACAGGAGTCCCGCCTGGTACACACGCGATGCCCAGACAGGAGTCCCGCCTGGTACACACGCGATGCCCAGACAGGAGTCCCGCCTGGGACACACGCGATGCCCAGACAGGAGTCCCGCTGGGACACACGCGGCCCAGACAGGAGTCCCGCTGGGACACACGCGTGCCCAGACAGGAGTCCCGCTGGGACACACGCGATGCCCAGACAGGAGTCCCGCTGGGACACGCGCTGCCCAGACAGGAGTCCCGCTGGGACACACGCGATGCCCAGACAGGAGTCCCGCTGGGACACTGGTGGGGGTCGGGCCGAGAGGGCGGGACGCGGCCGCGCTGGGCAGGCCCCGACGCCGACTCCTCCTCCGCCTCGGCCTTTCCCGCGCGCTGCTTCCTGGCTCGGCCATTTTAAGGCGTCTCGTCGAGCCGGCCCTGCGGGGGCCCGGGCGGGATGCGGTGGCCGCTGCTCTGGCTGCCGCTTCTGGCCTCGCTGCCCAGGGGCGCGGCGCGCGGGGGGGGGGGGAGGCGGAGGCGCAGTTCCCAGGTAACGCGGGCTCCGGCGGGCGCGGGGGCTCCCCGTGGGCGTTGCCGGCCTCGCCGCGGGGCATCCGGAGCGGTGCCCAGCCCCCGTCCCGCCCACCTGGGCTTTCCTCCCCTGGCAGTGGGGCTGGGGATGCTGGAGCATTCGGAGTCGGCCCGAAGCAGAGTCTGGCCCGGTTCTCTGTTTTATGGATGCAGCCGGAAGCTACGAGATGTTTTTCTTAACCCCTCCCGACCCTCTGGTCGCTCACACGTCAGACCCTCCCCTCGCTATTTGGGGGGGGGGCGGTAAGCGGATCAGTTGATGTTGTAAAACTTAATTCCCTTGCGATTCTTCTGAACTTAAGCGTAGAGAAATCACAATCACCCCCAATGTCAACCGGACTTGCTCGGTGATCTTGAGTCGGTCAAAGACATGGAATAATAGATTGCCTCCGCTCCTGGGTCGCCGGCACGTTTCCAGTGGAATTGGTGCTCTGTGACAGGAGCAAAAGGAGACCAGAAGCAGCAGTTGCCCCTGGAGTTTTCATGTGCCATTCCCCGAGCTCAACCCTCCCAAGAGAAGTTGGGAAAGTGAGTTCCAAGCCCAGAAATACTACTAGACTTGCCAAGAGCGTCACGTTGCTCCCTCACTGTGTCTCCTATAAGAGATTTCCTGGAGTCACTCCCAACTTCTCGTCCTCTCTTTGGCCACTTCCCTTCCTTACCCTCTTGCCATATCAGTGAAATCTGCAGTGAAATCAGGGCTCCTTGTCCAATGATGAAGGTACTGGCAGAACCTGCCACAGCCGCCAGCCCCCAGGAGTCTTGCTGAGCTGTTCCTTTCCTCACAGAATGGATATTTTTGGAGTATTGACTGTGCCTGGTTCTGTTAAAAGGGTCTTTTCTTCAGGATCTTATTTAATATACATAATAGCTATAAGGGAGCCACTCTTTTTTTACTTAAATTTTTTTTGATTTTTGAATTTTTAAAAAATTTTTATTATACTACTGTGAGACAGACAATTACAAAGGTGTTCATAATTGGTTCTTGGTAATACAGTATTTCAGCACCCATCCCTCCACCAGTGCCCCATTCCCACCACCAATGTACCCCCACCCCCTCCCACCCACCCCAGGCTGCCTCAATAGTAGGTACCCCATTTTGCCTCTTTCTGTTTCTCTCTCTTTCTGTTTCTCTCTCTGCATCTTTTCGCCCTCTTCTTTTACACATTGTAAGGGAGCCACTCCTTATGAGGGCACTATTAGATATCCATTTTACACATGAGAAAACAAAAGGCTTATTCAGAAATATAACCTGTTATTTATGTTATTGATGAACAAGATAAAATCACATACATGCACACATTTTTTTTTTTTTTTTGGGGGGTGTTGGTTTATTTTTGGGCTACACCTGGCAATGCTCAGGGGTTCCTCCAGGGTCTGCACTCAGATATTACTCCTGGCTTTGGTCAGAGGACCATTTGGGACACTGGGGATTAAACCAGGATCAGCCACGTGCAAGGCAAGCTCCCTACAGGCTGTATTATTGCTCTGGCTGCAAATCAAATCTTTCTTCTTTTTGGGTATGGAGGCACACCCAGCAATGCTTAGGGTTTCTGTTGCTCTATACTCATGGTGCTCAGGGGACCATGAGATGCCAGGAATCAAACCTGGGTCAGCTGCATGCAAGGCAAACCCGCTACGTGCTGTCGTATTGCTCCAACCCTAAATCATGGATCTTTTCAAGAAGAAAGACTTGCCGGGTAGGGAGGTCATTCGAAGGGCCGGAAGATACACCATGTTTTTTGAAAGTCCTGAGTTCTGTTCCTAGCACTGTCCTGGTCCCTGAGCAATACTCGGTGTGTCCCTCTGTCTCCATTCCAACTCCCTCCCCACCCCCAGCCCTCCCTCCCTCCAAAAGGGGGAGGACTTCTGAGCATGGCGACTGTAGGACAAGGGCAGTGACAGCACTAGGCCAACAGCCACAACTGTGAACTCCTGGTTCAGTTGTTATATTCGTACAGTCGCCTGGTCCAGTCACAGACTCCTTATGGGCCCGGGGTTCTCAGCTGTTGATTGAAGAGGTTCTGTGACAGAATCGTTCCCCAAATTTTCCTTACCCTATTTTCAGTGAACTCAGTCTTTCTCATGTTTTTGTTTTACCACGTGGAGCATTAACAGTTTCTCTATTTTATTCATCAGAGATAGAGACATTCTTGTCAGGATTTCCACTCCACTTGAGCTCTCAAAAACGTCACATTACTAAAGTTCGGTGCAAACTAAGAAGCATGGTGACTTAGCTTTGTAGCTATACTTGTGCGTTCCAGATTGGCCTCCTGGTGGATTTTGAGCCATCCCAGATTCTGTACCGAGCCAGTGACACCCTGTTGAACCTTTAGACAAGGTGGAAAGAACAGTGAAGAAGCGGTACTTCAGTCATCACTTAAGGCAATCTGTCTCCCACCATGAGAGAGACTTGGATTAGATGATGTTGCTCTAGGTGGTAAACTGTCTTCTAGTACACATGTCCTGTCATGCCGTGGGGCCTCTCCAGACTCGAAGCGAGTCTGAGGCAGCTGACAGGAAGGACAGGGATAGTTGTCTGGTAGAGAGGACTGAGTCTGCAAGCCAAAAAGTGCCTTGTAGATGAGGTGCGGAAACTTGTCCTGAGATGAAGTTCTGGCCACTTTCACAAAACCCCTGTGTTAAACTTGAGCAATTGGCCCCTGCAACCACAGCTTCCAGATTCTTTCATGGAGAACACAAATCAGCCAATACTTAAAATCAGCTGTGAATGTGCATTGGATGTGCTAGTTTCTTTCATTTTTCTGTGCAGGGTTCTTGACAGAGTCAAGGTTTAAGGGGCTGGAGAGCTAGTACAGGGCTTTCGGAGCTTGCCTTCTCTGTAACCAGCCCGGGTTTGATTCCTGGCGCCACCTGTTCTCGTGGGGGGGGCAGCCCTCGCGGCTTCGGGAGATCTGCGCCAGGTAATTTCTGGCATCCTCGGTGCTTGGCATTGAACTGCTTGCCCGTTAGCCAAGAATTTTGGGAAATCTCTTCAGACTAGCTGAGCACCTCTTGGGAGGCCCCTGGATTCCTCCAAAAACCAAAAGAAAAGATTTATATTCAAGTCAGGTTTTAAAAAATGGTGTTGGGGCCGGAGCGATAGCCCAGCGGGTAGGGCGTTTACCTTGCATGCAGCCGGCCTGTGCCGGCCTAGGTTCGATCCCGGCATCCCATATGGTCCCCCGAGCACCGCCAGGAGTGATTCCTGAGTGCAGAGCCAGGAGTAACCCCTGAGTATCGCGGGTGTGACCCAAAAAAAAAGAAAAAAATGGTGTTAATGGAATAGTGAAGTTACCTTTGTGACTTGTGTAGTATATGCAGACTGCTTTGAAAATGTGCATTTACAAAATAATGAGAGAATTCTTTATAGTTGAGAAGTTATGTGTTTTTATTTGCATTTACTAAATATTAAGAAAATTCTTCATCTCTTAGAGGTTAAGATGCGTTGAGTTTTTGCTCTTTTAGAAAATCTGTTCCCTTGTCTCAGTAGAAAAGCGGCTACAGGCCAAGTGGTGAAATGGAAATGCAATTTAATTAGTGCTTTTATTATTCTGTTACAGTTTCATTGGAATATTTTTTTTCTATAACGGTCATGTAAGGTTAAATTTTGGGGAAGAACATTATTGAAACGTTTTCTTGTTGGGATTGTCTTAAGATCTGCGAAGATTTGATGAATGTTGGTACTTTTTATTTTTAGAATACTCTATAAGTAGATTTAACTACTACCTGCCTTTCCTGAAGTTTTGACTGAATGTTTTTACCTGACATGTGACTGAATTCTAAATATATCCATATACATTTAGGGAAAGTAATAAATGGCAAAAGTACTACAAAGAAGTAATTTAACTTATTAAAACAGGTATTATGTGGGGGCCGGGCGATAGTCCAGTGGATAGGGCATTTGTCTTGCAGCGGCCGACCCGGGTTTAATCCCCGGCATCCCATATGGTCCCCGAGCACTGCCAGGAGTAATTCCTGAGCAAAGAGCCAGGAGTAACCCCTGAGCATCACGGGTGTGACCCCCCCCCAAAAAAAAACCCAGGTATTATACAGTTATCTTTTTTTATTTGTTGGGGATGGAGGGTGTTGAGGCCACACCTGGTGATGCTCAGGGGTAACTCCTGGCTCTGTATTCTGGTGCTGCTTGGGAGAGCATATGGGATGCCAAGGATCAAACGAACCCCAGGTCGACCACATGCAAGGCTAATACCCTACCCACTGTACTATTGCTCTGGCCCTAAGGTGTTTTGAAAATTGGGTTGAATAATGTAAGTAGGATTTAAAATGAATCAGTTGGGCTGGAGCGATAGCCCAGTGGGTAGGGTGTTTGCCTTGCACGTGGCTGGCCTGTGCTGGCCCGGGTTCGATCCCCCAGCATCCCATATGGTCCCCAGAGCACCGCATGGAGTGATTCCTGAGTGCAGAGCCAGGAGTAACCCCTGAGCATTGCCGGGTATGACCCCAAAAAGCAAAAAAAAAAAAAAAAAATCCGTCTCCTTGGCTAAGGTAAGCTGACTGAAATCTTTATAGTGTGAACACTGTACTTTGTCGTGGTCCTTTAGAAATGAATAGCTTTCCTGAAGTCAGATTTATCAGCGAATGAAAACACCCTGTCTGGGACTGTAGGAAGATCGCAGGAAGCTAGGACCCCACAAAGCGCACGTTCCCGACAGCCTTGCTGCGAGGGCAGCTGGGCGCGATGAACTGGGGGTTGCACCAGCACCTCCGTCCTGATCCAGCTCAGGGTAGAGGGCGTGAGTGCCCCGGTGGAGCTGGAAGCCTCGGCTGGAAGGGAGTCGCTCCCCACACCGTCCCTCTCATCTGGCCAGTGGAGGCTGCTGATCACATCCTTAGGGATTCCTAGACATTCCTTTGTCTAGGAATAACTGCACGGGCATTGTACTGTGGAGCTGGTGGCGATTGTGAAGTGCTGGGTTTGCCTGCCTCTCCCACGGGCCAGATTTATTCTTAACAGAATGGGTGGGCAAATGCTGGGCCCAGGACTAAACGCCACCCGCAGTGGCACTGGTGGCGACGCGGCCTTCAAGGCCAGGCTTGCTGTGTGATGGAGTCAGAGACGCAGTCAGTCTCCGCCTTCCTCCCTCACGTGGAGATGTGGAAACAAAACAGTGTCTAGGAGATGCTGAGGCAGCAGAGCGGAAGACATGACTTTTTATCTCAGCATGAAGCCATCTGGAAGGCTGTGGGCCAAGCCCAGAGCGATCTTGGCTGTCACTTGCCACTGCCTTAGGCCTTGTGCAACTCGGCCATGGCTTAGGAAGTCCCACGCACCCCCTGGCATCAGGCTGGTGCCTTCTCTTGGCTGAGTTCCTTTCTGGGCCCTTGGGTGCTTGTGAGTTCTTGAGGGCTGGACTGAAATGTGTTCATCTCAAGGGAGGGGAGAATGGCGCAAGCGGCCAGAGGTGTCCAGGAGATAAATGCCCACTCACTGTCTTTAATGTGTCTTTAATATTCAGGGGCAGCCTTACCTCAAAAGCGAGGGTCCATCCTGGAGAAGCCTCGGGGAGACTCTGCCATGCTTTCAGTAGTGTTCCTTTAGGTACTGGTAGTGAGCCCATTGCTGTTTGTGTTAAATAAACCCCAGTCATGTGTGAGCCACCAGAGGTACACACTGATGTCAACAAGTGTGAGTCACCCTTGGTCCACATTGGCATCGACATGGTCCTCTGATGGGAGGCCAAGGTGGGGTTCAGCTCAGGCTCTCATAGGGAGCTCCCTTACTCAGAGCATACCAGGGTCTCCATGTGACTCAAGCCGCAGACAAGCTTCCTGCCACTTCTCTCTACTTCCTGCCTCCTTCTGAGGAGGTGGAAAAGAAGGTTCCTAGGTGAGGGGCTGTTCATGGTCAGAGTCTCAACTCTGGTGACGCTGGAGTAGGGTCGGGGGTTCTGCAGAGGGCATGGCTCTGGCTGCGCTGTATCTCGGAAACCATGACGGTTCCTCTGCAGTGCCGGCACTCACCTGAGGCTCTTAGAAACCAAGACTGGCCAGCTTTTACCTGCTCCACTGCCGTTGTGAATCAGCCACAAGTCCTCTGAATTATAAGACACACACACACACACAAAAAAAAAAACTAAGAATGTATACTTAAATGTTAGGGATGCGGTAATGAAGAAGTGCGATTGTTACTTGGTGGGCAGTAGTATAAACTAAGCAGTAATATGTAATCTGAGACAAAAACAACAGTGTGAGAAGAAAGCAGATGACTGTGGTGGGTGTCTTAGAGCATGGCAGTAAAAGGGCTTCATTGGCAGAACCCAGCTCCCCAGGATGTGGGGAGGCTGCACACAGAGAGGCCGCAGGGAGGCGAACCCCAGTGTGCTGGGTCGGTCTCTTGAGGACAGGGGTTGGTGGGTTGGGATAGCCAAGGTTGGGTAGGTGGAGCTGGGGGGCCATGGGTCTCTGGAAAGTAGGGGTCATTGTGCCATGGGTATGAGGGAGAGTCTCCAGAAGATGACTAAATGATGAGATGTGATTTCAAAGGGTCTCAGTCATGCCTGGGTGTCTTGATGAGGGTTGTGGGCGATCGTGGGAGCAGGGCTGTTAGCAGGAGACTTGCAGAATCCAAATGCCAAGTCTTGCCTTGGACTACAAAGGAGCTTCTACTCTGCCATCTAAATGATTGCGGTGTGCCTCAGTGCAGCTTCTTCCTCTTAAGAGTTCTTCGGTGTCATGGGGCTGGAGCAGTAGTGCAGCTGGTAAGTTGTTTGCCTTGTACACGGCTCCCCCCAGGTTCCATCCCCAACATCTCATATGGTCCCCGGGCCAGGAGTAATTCCTGAGTGCAGAGCCAGGAGTAACCCCTGAGCATCATTGGGTGTGACCCAAAAAGAAAAAGAGTTATTTGGTATCAAATGATAGTATAAGACAATCTTGAGACCAAATGGGGAAAAACAAACTTCATTTGAAGACAGCATTTGCTTGTAAAACTCAGGCTCCACAAAGGCCATTTCCTTAGACCACTGATAGGAGTGCAGGCAGTTTTTTTTTTTGTTTGTTTGTTTGTTTTTGCTTTTTTGGGTCACACCAGCGATGCTCAGGGGTTGCTCCTGGCTCTGCACCTCAGGAATTACCCCTGGCGGCGCTTCGGGGACCATATGGGATACTGGGGATCGAACCCGGGCGGGCATGGGCCGGCCAAGTGCAAGGCAAATGCCCTACCCACTGGACTATCGCTCCGGCCCTGCAGGCTGTTTTTTTTTTTTAATTTTTTTATTTTTACAATTACAAAGATATACAATTAAAAAGTTCATATTTGGGTTTTGGTCATACAGTGTAGCAGCACCCATCCCGCCACCAGTGCCCATCTCCCACCACCAACGTCCCCGGTTCCCTCCCCGCCTCCCCCAGCCCTCTTCCATGGCAGGTTCTTTATTTCTTTCCATTTCTCTATCTTTCTCTTTTCCTTCCTCTCCAGACTATGGATTACAAAACATACATTAAAGTGTTGTCATGTGTATCCTTTTGCCTCTATTTAATGCTCAGTTCTAGGTTGGCATTAGTACCCTTACAATTGTTAGCGCACTGTTCCATTTTCTGTCTTACCTAGCCTCTGACTCCCACACGCTTGTGATAATTTCCACCTTTGACAGGACCTCCTGATGTATGTTTCACTTGACCTTGGATATTGGTATCATAATATGTACCTATATATTTATGTTATGCAGATAAATGCAGTCATTCTGTAACTGTCTCTCTCCTTCTGGCTAATTTCGCTCAACATAATCTTCTCCATGTCCATCCATTTGTAGGCAAATTTTATAACTTCATTTTTCCTAACAGCTGCATAGTATTCCATTGTGTAGATGTACCAAAGCTTTTTATCCAGTCATCTATTTTCGGGCACTTCGGGTTGCTTCCAGATTCTGGCTATTGTGAATAATGCTGCTATGAACATAAAAAGTAGGGATGGTGTTTCCACTGCGTATTTTTTGGTTTCCCAGAGTAGATTCCCAGGAGTGGTATGGCTGGGTCAAAATGGGAGTTCAATTTCTAGTCTTTGGAGGAATGTCCATATTGTTTTCCAGAAAGGCTGTACCAGCCGGCATAAGGGAAGTGATTTAACCCTAGAAGGAACGGAACCAACTGGGTGGGGGGGAGGCAAGTGGGGGGAGTGGGGAGAAGTACCCATGGGGGCCAAAGGAGAAAAGCCCCCTGTAAGTGGTCCCTTCAGTGATGGCTAGGAAACCCTACCTTTATTCCCAGTAGAACTGTACAAACAGCTTCCCTAGAGGTATATAAAATCTTTAAGCCACAAATAAGCTTTCTCTCATTTTCAGGGCATGTTTTCAGCTTTTATGAAGATGACTTTATGTATTCATTCATCCATTTATTTATTTGTTTATTTATTTGCTTTTTGGGTCACATCCGGCCATGCTCAGAGGTTACTCCTGCCTCTGCACTCAGAAATTATTCCTGGTAGGGCTCAGGATGGGATGCGGGGTCACACCCTGTCAGCTGTGTGCAAGGATGGACTGTCACTCTCACTCCTCTATTTTGTGCCTTTTTTTCCTCATGAGTGTAAATTACTTTTGATTAGGATTGCTTTTACCCACATAGATTGCTGGAGTCCCATAATTGCTATCAGAGAATAGTCTTAAAACACACACTAACCCAGAGTCTTAAGAAAGTACACCCTTGTGGTCATACATATTAATGTTTTAAAATGAGTAATCAGTTTTGAATTTTCTCCCATTTCTGTGTTGTGATTTTATGCCTAGGGAGATGATACATTACATAATTATATCTCTCCCCCACCATCTTAACAAACCACTAGGTTCATACTTGCATTTTATGTGCTTTGTTCATTGTTCTTTCTAGATTCTGGTTAATGTGATTTATTAAAAATCTCATGCTAAAATGCAGCAGACCAATAAAAGCCTCCCTCACTGTGCACGTGTGTGGGATTAGCTGTAACCCTAGGACCTCATGTTTCTCACTCTTTCACCCAGTCACTGTTGGAATCTGCTCCGTTTCTGGTCGGTAGGAATTCCTCCCTGTATTGCTGAGGGCTCCCTGCTCAGAATTCTTGTGTCTGAATTTGCATGGTGCTTGCTTGCTCAGAGACTCCCAACAGGAGGTTGCATGGAGGCAGGCAATGGGCACTGGGAAGGTAGAGGTAAGCCAGATCTTGTTTCTCACTGTTTCTGTTAATGTGTCAGTACGCTCCCAACCCCATTGTTCAGATCCTGGTTCTGCTCTGACTCCTTGGGCTCTATTCCCTCCTCCTGCGGTGATCTCCCTGTGCAGATCAGGTCTGCGCCTCATTTGCATTTCTGCTTTTCCCCCAGACCCTGTCTCAGCATTGGCTGCTTTGTGTATTGATAGAAATGGATCTGCAGTTCCTCGGTCTATCAGTAGGCTCCTGTCTATAAATAGCACCTGCAAAATAAAATGCCCTTTGAATTATAAGTGCCCCTTAGTTAACAGCCAGCTTCGAGAGTCTTGCTCTTATGCCTTCTGAAAACCTGCCTCTTAACCTGGATTCTTAGTTTTTTCCCACCCAGTGAGCCCGTAGCTAGCCTGGAAGTCACCCATGTTGTGATGGCCAGGGGTGACTTCTAGGGCTTAGGGTTAGGACTTAGGGTGCTCAGTGGATGTTGTACTCAGCTGTGGAACTTGTCCACGGGCTCACTGTGGGCCCCATGATTTTTAGCTGGAGTGTTTATGTACATGTGGTTTCAGTGGTGCCTGCTGGAAATCACTTTTTTTTTCTTTTTTGGGTCACACCCGGCGACGCTCAGCTCAGGCTCTTTGCTCAGGAATTACTCCTGGCGGTGCTCAGGGGACCATATGGGATGCCGGGGATTGAACCCAGGTTGGCCGTGTGCAAGGCAAAGCGCCCTACCTGCTATTGCTCGGCCCTGGAAATCATTTTTGCTACCTGGATTGTATTGAGGGTGTTTGAGTGACTCTGGGACTAAAAACTTCAGCCTTACACTTGGAACACAGTGTTCGCCACTGAGACCTGACTGGCCCTGCTAGCCCGGATTCCTGTGTTTGTATCTCAGACTCTGGACATCCGCAGATTTGCTGGCACCTTTTAAGGCATGTGTGTTTCAGCCCAGTGTTGGGAATACCTGATTTGTCAGTGTCACCTTGGAAGAAACCGAACCCATGGGCAACTTTCCGGCATTGTGTAGCCCCCAAGAAATCCGCCATGTTGAATTGTTTTTTGTTTTTGGGCTTCACCCAATAGCTCTCATGGACTACTCTTGGCTAAGTGCTCAGAGGTCGTGGCTATGCCCGGGGACCCTATGAGGTGCTGGGGTTAGACCCCAAGTGTCTGACTTGGTTCATCCCCAGCTGTCCCTCCAGCCCTAGATCCTTGCCCTCTGCACTTGTGCTTTTACGCCACTTTCCACATCATCTCCCTGCCGGTCACCCCCCCACCCCCACAGTTTGCGTGCTCTTCACCAGCTTAACATGAAGGTTAAGCTGGGCTTATTTAATAAATAAGCCTATCTGGGCTTATTTAATATTATTCCCTAAGTGGATGTAATTGTTGACTAGCTATTACAGGTTACCCAATTCTCCCCCCCCCCAACTTAGTGGTAGCAGGTTATTCCAGCTTCACTTCAGGTTTTTCTGGAGAAGCAGCTGACCACACTTTCCTTAGAGGTGTTGGGGGCTGGGGCCCAAATCCCATTTCTCATAAAGGTCCCCTGTTCCTGTCTCCTGGGAGAAGATGTAGTGACACCTGTCTCGGATCCGGAGTGCTTCTCCTTCACTTTATTTCCAATTCAAATACAGAAGTAGCTGCATAATAAAACGAACCCTGCTCATTTAAGATATTCTGGTGGCATTTACCAGATGTACCCTCTGTGACGCAGCACCTGTCTCTGTCCTGTGTATGATTTGGGGTGTAGTTTATGTTAGTTATATATAGCACATAACATCTATATAGCGCATGCGTCATATCTGTCCACTCACACAGACTTGTGTTAGGTCTTTGCCGGTCTCTGGCCAGATTCCTCCCCGTGCTGCAGACCTGCCATGTTTCACTTGGTCCCACGGACCGAAACTCCTCCCCTCCTCGCACAGGCTTGCCTCTTCACTGTTCCCCATCTGAGCCAGCAACCTCACCGTCGTCTCTCACCAGAACCTTCATTTCGTCTTGCTCTGCCTCGGCTAATGACTCATCAAAAGTCTGTGGATCCCGCCTCTTAAGTGCCCTTTAATCAGTTCTCTGTCCGTCCTGTGTGGTCTTCCCCTTAGATCGCTGCCACAGCCTCCTGAAGTGGTCCCTCAGCTTTCTTCCCTCACCACTGGTATTTCACCTGGCTTCTTGCGTGATCCTTCAGCTGTGGCTTCCTTACTTAAGTAGTTGCTGCCTGCTCTGCCCTTTTTCGTCTGTGCTTGGTGCCTAGCACAGACTGCCTGCCCTGGGCCACTTTGCCCAGTGGCTTTGCATTGGGTTTAGCTGATGAGGGGATTGCTGGCCAAACACAGCTCCAGAAGTCTCGCCTCTGTTAGCTCCCCTGATACCGGGCCCTTGGGTTGCTGCTTGGTGCCTAGGGCTATTCCTGAGATGGGTTGTGCCTGGGAACTTCCCAGTACCTGATTAGAATTAATAACCGTATTATCCTGCCTGTATCTTCACAACGCTCTTCAGTTAAACCCTTTATCCTGCTGAGTCATTATTAAGATCCCTCAGTGCTCTGCTTTGGGCAGGAAGTCCCGTTCCTTACAGTTGCAGTGACCAGGGCTCACCTTGCTAGCTGCCTTGCTCGCTGCTGCATCTGTCCTTCGAAGTGGCTGAACCACTTCCACAAGTTCCCTCAGTCCTGTGGATTTCACACACTTGTCCCCCCTCCCCCGATTTGTCTCACATCTCTGGCTTACTCCTCTGTGCTTCCTGCAAGTTGCTTCTTTCCAGGAAGCTGCCTTCAGTTCCTGCCATCTACTGCAGAAGGAGCGTCTGTTCTCTCCCTGAGGATTGACACAGGACTCTAATTTTTTGTCTGTCTCCTTTTGGTCTGGACAGATGAAGGACTGTCAGTCCCGAGGTGTAAAGCTTTGAAGGAAATGGAGTTGATTAAAAGTTCTCAGTCCAAATGCTATTGCTACCATCAAAATTTACATCCTGAGTGGAAGTACATTTGGTCAACCCTGCAGGTAAGAGTCTAGTTTCAGACATGTCTTAGGAACAGGGAATCACGCCATATTCTTTCTAGAATGAAAGCAACTTTGTGTGACATAGAACAGTGTCTCAGGACAAAAGCTCACTTGGGGATCCCACATACTCAAGAGGGGCAGGAGGTCTGTGTAGGAGGGTACATAAATTTCCCATCTCTTTACCAACCTAGAACTGAGCATTAAATACAGGCAAAAAGATACACATGACAACCTCTTAATGTATGTATTGTAATCCACAATGTGGAAGGGAAGGGAAGGAGAAAGAGAGAGAGAGAAAGAGAAAGAATTTAAGAACCTGCCACAGAGGCAGGCTGGGGGAGGGGGAGGGAATCGGGGACATTGGAGGTGGGAAATGGGCACCGGTGGAGGGATGGGTGCTGGAACGCTGTATGAATGAAACCCAAATGTGAACATCTTTGTAATTGTATATCTCACGGTGATAAAATAAAATATTAAAAAATTCCCATCTCTTCATTAGCCCTCTCCAAACCACTCCAGATAAGTAGCTGTGTCAGCAAATAGAGGCTGCCTGCTGTGTAGGCACCAGACAACAGCCCTCCCACTCTTCAAAATAATTGCTGTCCCATGCCCCTCTAAGTGGAAATTTGGAGTTAATCTCCAGTCTCAGCTGTGACCAAGTTAGTACTCTGAATAACTTAGTTCTTCAGTATTTAACAAATCATTTATTTTTTAAATGAATAAATAACACCTAGCTGGGTGGAGTTCTGACAAGAGGGAAGTCTGGATGTGGAAAATGGAGGCCCTCATGGAGTGGGGGTCGTCTGGTTTGTTGCAAGGCTCTGCTGGGGTGGTGGGCCCAGCCGTTCACGAGGCATCCAGGAGGGATGGCGGGTTTGATATGCCAAACATGGCCCGCCAGGGCTATGTTTGGCATATCAAACACGACATGGTAGCTTGCCAGGCTCTGCCGTGCAGGTAGCATACTCTTGTAGTCATCTCTAAATCCAGCATTTATTGATGAACGCGCTTTGCGGCGCGTGAGACGGGCTGTGATAGGCTGGTCTGCTGGGTGGAGTTCTGACAAGAGGGAAGTCCGGATGTGGAAAATGGAGGACCTCATGGAGTGGGGGGTCATGAGACAGGACATATGGAGATATTACTGGTGCCCGCTCGAGCCAATCGATGATGAACGGGAAGACAGTGATACAGTGAACACCTAGCACCTAGGTGTTAGGAACTGTTCTCAGCTCTTTGAGACATCAGTATACAAACTAGTTCCCTCCCTCCTATGATGTTACTTTTTGGGGATGGAATTAAATGGACAGACCATACATGTTTTAGAGAGGAAAATTATAAAATTATGTGCTGTGAGACTACAGAGCAAGGTAATTGAATGGCGATAGAAAGGACAAATGGTTGTATTAGAGAGTGGGGTTGAAGACTTCCCATTGAAAAGGTGGCATTTGAGAAGTTTCGCTGAGTCAGTGAGTTATACATGATTAGGGAAAGTGTTCTGGGCCGAGGAAACTTCATATCTAGACCATATCAGGAGGCACAGGATGGTTCATTCCATTACTGATAATATTCACTATTTGGATGCCTGGTTAAGTAGGATCTGCTGATTTATAGTTTGCCACTGTAAAAGGACTGTCCTCTCAAATGAGGTGCTTTGAGGAGATCATTTAAAACACTGTTTCAATCTTTCCCACGCTAGTTTTATTGTCCATTGATGATGGACAATGTCTGTCTCCTGGTTATTTTCTGTTGTATTATTCCTTCTACATTTAATGTATTGTCATATTTCTATAGGGAAAAGTCTTTTGGGGGCATATACAGTGGTACTCGGGACTTACTCCTGGCTCTACTCTCAGAGTTCACTTCTAGTGGGCTCCGGGGACCATATAGGGTGCTGGGGATCAAACTCCTGTCAGCCATATGCTGCAAGGCAAGCGCCATATGCCCTGCATGGGCCCTATGCAGGCCCAGGGGAAGAGTTTTTACGCATTCGTTTGTTTTTAATGGAAGAATGTAGATAAACTTCTTCCCATATAATATCACATTCATGTAATCTCAAGGATTGCCGGTTCATTGAGTTCACTACCACCCAGGACTCTGGCTGTTTATTTCGATATTCACTGTACCTTAGGGTTGTTTTGTAGACATCCCTCAGTCTCACTCCTCTGCCTCCCTTGATTGGAGCCTTTCCCTTACCTGCTGGCCAGCAAGATGTTCCAAACTTCTCTTGTAACGTCTTAGATCCCTTCTGGACTTAAGTAGTTTTCAGAGGAACATTAAGCGTTAGGGTGTGTTTTTTTATGAGTGGGATATCATTTTCACATAAGTGTATACACTCACATACCTGCACATATGTCTGTTTCTGTCCCTCTGAAAATCTTGGGTTCTGGTGTCTGATGTAGGTACACTGGGTTCACTCTCATCTCCTTTTTCTTATTTACAGCTTCTCTTTCTGATAATGAGAAACCTGGTTCTTCTTTGCTCTTACAATATTGAGTTATACACCTAATCTTAGAATACACTAAAAGTCATTTCAGAAATCTAAAGCTCGGGGCGGAGCCATAGCCCAGCGGGTAGGGCGTGTGCCTTGCATGCGGCCGGCTCATGCTGGCCCAGGTTCGATCCCCGCATCCCATATGGTCCCCTGAGCACTGCCAGGGAGTAATTCCTGAGTGCAGAGCCAAGAGTAACCTCTGAACATTGCCAGGTGTGACCCAAAAGAAGAAAAAAAAAAGAAATCTAAAGCTCTATTATTATGAAAAACAAATGTCCCAATAGGGGTTCAGCAGCCTACCATATTTACAGTAGTTGACACGTTAGTGTGTGTTACCTTTATTTGGAGGGCATATGGCCCGAGTGCAGCACTCGGAAGACGCTTGGGCTCATTCATTCCCACCCAGGTACCCTACAAATACGGTTCTTTATTCAACTGAAATATATGTATATTTATAGATTTCTGTTGTATACTTTCGCCCATCCTGATTGATTTTTTATAACTTTTAGTATGTATAATATTAATGGGGCTTGAAAGTAAAATCTCTGCACAAAGAAAGGCACTCTCAGAAAAGCCTTCCTCCTCCTTCCTTCTAGCCACTCTTTCCATTAGTGGCAGAGGTCGGTCAGCTCCAGGGTACAAATTGAGCACTTGCCGTTAGGAACCGAGTATGAGTCTGAGGCAGACATTCCTGCCTGCAGGCAGGAGAGTGTGCCTGCAGACTGGGCAAATGGCTGGGTGGGAGCTAGGAGTTGGGTCGACATTCTCTTCTGATTCCTGCCGCTTTGAGGAAATGGGAAGAATCCCCTGCCCTGACCGTGGACGGGGATTAGTGGTACGGTATTGAGGATGAGGGAGTCGGAATCCTCAGAGGAGAGGGACTAAGTGACCAGGCAGCTAGTGTGGGGAGGCTGCCCGTGGCTCGCAGATTTGCTGTGAGTGACCAGGCAGCTAGTGTGGGGAGCCTGCCCGTGGCTCGCAGATTTGCTGTGAGTGACCAGGCAGCTAGTGTGGGGAGCCTGCCCGTGGCTCCCCAGATTTGCAGTCACAGCTTGATGCTGTTTTCTTCTCTTGCACACAAGGGTGCAGCCACAAGAATAGGTGGAGAATTTGACAAAGCAAGAGGGATGTAAAGGAATTAGGGAATGATTTCTAACTTTATAGAATTTAGATAGAATAAAAGGGGGCAGAGGGTCTGAGGGATAGTAGAGGTGAGGTTGTGTCGGGGAGCCGCTGGGGTCCCCAGCAATACCTGGGAAATGAGTTCCCTTCTACCTCTGAAGCCGGCGGGAATGGATGAAAACTCAGGAATCCAGCGCAGTTTTAAAAGGCTTTACTATCACAGGTTCTGACATACAATCCCAAAACAGGAAAAACCTTGGACTTTGGGTTCCCAGCTGGGTCCCGGCCACGTGTAGGCCAAGATGGCAGCCACCATGTGTTAAAGCCCAACGGGAAGAGAACAGAGAGGAGAGGCAGAAAGCCAAGGGAAGCCAAAATGACAAAGGGCCTTTCCCTTTCTCCCAGCTTATTTTATAGATAGAAACATGTCAAAACCTCCCAGCCCAGCCCCCTCGTGGGCTAGGCTATCTAGATATGAAGGCAGGTAAATGACTCTATTGAAATGCAGCACTTCAGTGGGCCTTTGCCTTCACAAATGCCAGAGCTGATTCAGAATCTCCCTAGCTGAGCTGGGAGGGGCTGCCAGCTAAGTAGGGCTGTAAGCTTAAAGTAGGGCGTGTCACCGACAAGGGTGTATCCTTGTACATCTAGCTCAGTCTTGATCCCTGGCACCACCACATGGCCCCCCTAAGCATGGTGTATATAGCCCTGGAGGCCCCTGAGCATTGCCAGGTTTTCGCCCTGCTGGCCTCCAGCAGCCCAAGCCCAAACAGCACCACATCCCTTACGGGATCCCAGAGTATCTCTGGGAGTGGCACTTGGGCCCTCTGAGCAACCTTGGGAGATTTCCTCCGACCTCCACCCATAAAAATGCTGAGAACTCTGGGAAGAGGAGGGAGGAGAGATGTTTAATTCATAGTGGGCTTTCGGGGACTGGGCCCAGAGTTAGTTGATAGTCACCCAATGTGCTCCAGGAAATGCAGCCTGTGCGGGGCTGTCACTTGCACTGATAAAGTCTAGCTGTGGTCATTTAAGTGGCTATCCAAGGTGGGGGGGCAAGGACATTGAATAATTGGGGGGCCAGGGTGTCGGAAGGAGTTTGTCGTATGTGTTATTTAAGTTGAGTTCCGCAAGCGGTACGAAAAGAGGCTGTCTGGAGAGAGCATGAGTGATCCAGGAGCTGACGTGCAGGAGAAGCAAGGGGGCAGGTTGCTATCGCCTGATGCCTGAGACTCCGAGCTGCTGTGCTCTCCAGGCCTGCCCTAGTCCTCCACACAGAGGCACAACCAAAGGCTGCAGCACAGTTGCCATTTAGTGATTTCTGGGTTGTCACCATCTGCTCGGCGTTGTAGCTAGAGCTTGCTGGTGAGACTTGACCAGAACGAAAAGGATGGCTTATGGTTCTCCTTCTGGAGGCCTCAGGTAAGGATTGTGGAATTCTACGCGATCAGCTGATCCAAAGGGAAGCACCTCCTCCATCACACTAGACAACTGTTAGAGATAAAAAAATATTCTGTTCTCATTGTGTTTATAACCAAATAGTTTGTCACCTGCTACTTTCCGTCTCATCCCTTTTTCATATTTCCCTTAGCTGTAATAACCTAGAAGAGTCAAATCAACCGCAGCTCAGGGGAGGGAATAGCCACTTCCTAAAGGCTCTGTACTGCAGTGTGTGTCTGCACTCAACATAGGCCTGTAGGTGCAGCCTGGAATCGGACGCCGCTATGGACTTCTGCATGGCCTCACTCATGGCTTGCTTTACTTCTCTGCTTTTGATTTCGAGACGCAGATTCAGGGCTGAAGAGGTGCACAGTGGGCTGAGCACATGCTTTCCATGCGGGAGGCCTTGACTTCATCCTATTGCCACATGACTTCCCTAAGCACTGAAAGGAGCCCCCAAGCACTACTGGGTATGTCTCCTCCTAAACTCGTCTCCTCCCCAAAGAGGAAGACGCTTTACAACATTGTTAATGCCTGCGTATATGACTTTGTTCGTTCTTGCTTTGTAGGTGGAAATTACCAGCTCAGGTCTGTTCAATATTGAATATATCACAGAAAGCCATAATTGCCAGTATCCAGAGACCCTTCTATCTTTCTTCAGATGCATGATTCATAAATTTTGGATGCCAAAGGAATCTAACGAAATAACCATGATTATCCATCCATATGGGGAGACCGTGTGCTTCTCTGTAAAGCCTGTCTGGAAGGAATTTCGCTATACAGTTAGCGTGACTCGGAACAGTAAGTCCCTTGCCATCTTTTAGATGTTCTCAATTTGGTTTTTTTTTCCCCAAATTTTATTACACCATTTTAGACATACAATTGCAAGATGCTCATGCAGAGTTCTGGTTCCACAGCGTTCCAATACCCAACCCTCCACCCAAACCCATCTCCCATCGCCAATGTCCCCACCTCCCTCCCCCTTCCTCACCTCAATTACTTGGCGGGTTCTGCATGTCCTCTCTCTCCTCCCCATCTCCCTCCCTCCCGCCAAAATTTCCTGCACATTGTGGAATGCAGTGGATTAAAGGACATCCCTGTTTCCACTATTTTGATGAACCGCATGGCCTTGGGCTCAAACTAGTTTTGCTCTGTCAATCTGGTCGTGAGGCAGTGTTCCAGCATCCGGACAGCAAAGGTGGTGGCTAGTGTGGTGGGCGGAGTCTCATCCTGCTGCTTCGGGACCCCCCCCGGAGGCGATGGGCCCACTCCCAAAACCCATCTGCCCTCCCGAGAGCCCCATGGTCAGCTTAGCCGGGGAAAGCGGAGTTCCAGCTTCCCCAGGCGCATCCGAGGCCCACATGCTATGGCTGGTCTCCCCCCTCAATTTGGTTTTTATGGACATTACACTAACTTGTCTATTTTTTTGCCTAAACAACACACTGATGCAGAATCTCTGCTCTGTGTGTGCTTTTTTTCCCCAGTTGTGAATTTCAAACAATGTGTGTCTTTTTTTTTCCAGCTGTGCATTTCAAGCTATGTGTATTTTTTTTTCCAGTTGTGGACTTCAAACTCTTCCTTGTGTTTGTGGCAGGTGTTTTCATCTTCTTTTATGCAAAGACTTTGAGTCAGTAAGTACTCGCTTTAACTTCCTGAACCCTGTGAAAGAACTGTAGCCCTTTTTTGACCACTTGCTTGTAGTTTTTCAGTTTTTACAAACAATAGGTATGAAAATTGTTGTTGAAGCCAGTAATAGTTACATTTGTACAGCATGATGTAAATGCATATGTATGTGGTATGGAACTTTCATTTGTTTGATACTTTATCTTAAGTATTAAATATGCATTATTTTGTTTTATTTTCTTAACTTCATAGGATTTTATTATTTTTCTTAGTTCATAGGTGAGAAAACTAACATCTGGCAATACATGACTAATTTTTTTCAGGGCTGAAATTTCTTATCCAGCTTTTCTGATAGCAGATATCAGATGCCTTGTTCTTTCTCTCCCATTGGTGCTACCACCACATTTGTGGTTGTGATACAGAAGGTTGAATTTAACTTTTGATTGCTGGGTAAATCTATTATCCTAATTTTTTTTTAATTCCTATCATGAGAAAGAAATCTCTTTCAAAAAAATATTTGCTTCTTGGCTTACCATTCTCGACATGGTTCATCTCTGAGTTTTTCCTCATAGTGTAATCAGTTGTATTTAATGTCATCTGTGGTCTTTAAAACTGATGTGAGTTAATGTTACCCCAGAGACTAGAGTTTGAACCCAGAGTGATTAGGCTGTGAGCCCATTAGTAGGTACTAACTTGGGGAGGTCTTGCACTTTTTTTTTGTATGCTCCTTGCTGCTGCTGTAAAATGTAGGCAGCCAGGACCATTTCACAGGCAGCTGTAAGTGCAGTTTTCTGAGTGCCTGTAGCAGAATAGAAGCTCAGGAACTGTTGTTGGGTGACATTCTGAACATGGAAGACCGCTCAGTATTTTGAGTTAGCAGCAAGGCATTCACCATCACTTCTAAATATAGATTTATTTTCAAAAGAATATGGAATGTACTCAAAGCTGCCTTTTGAGGGTTTTTTTCCGTGGCATTTTTTCATAGCTACTGTTGTCAGGTTAAACATGTTAAACCGAAGGTGTGACTGTGTTAAAAGCTTTTACCTGCTTGTCTTGACAGAAGCCCTGCTTTCTATTATGCTTCGGGGACTCTGCTAGGTATTCTAATGACGTTAGTCTTTTGTACTGCTGCTGGTGAAGAGGTCCATTCCTAAGGTAGGCGTGCTGGGGGAGAGTGCATAAAAGCGGGGAAACTGTGATCTCATGGAGATGAAAAATGAGCAAAACTAATTCATATTGACGATGAAAACACTGAAACTATAATTCGCTACTGTGTAAACTGACTTTTAAGCATGTATGTCCTTTTTTCTAGAGAGTCTATCTTTATTTATAAATAGCAAATGTTAAGGTTTTGTGAGATTCTTGGAGACCCTTTCATTCCCTAACTGTGCTTTTCTGATGAGTGACAGGCTAATTTTGTGCTGGGTGAAATTTTTTCTCATCTTGCCAGAGCTAAGCCAGTTCATGATGCTGAACTTGGGGGTCTTGAATAATAGTGTTGCTATATCAAGGTGGTTCTTCTTTATTATTAGTTCCCTGAAACACCTTCACCCAAAGAATGCTTTGCTCTTAAAGGATAAATTAGTATCTGGATGCTGATTCAGATACTGTGGTTGAAGCTTGCAGCACCAACTTTCCTTTGAGGTCCTTGAGATCAGTGTTTTTCCAACTTGAACTGAATCCCTGGGCGCAAAATCAAATTGAGGAGCCCTCAGCAAGGCCCATAAGGCCCATTCCAGCCAGCTCCAGTGGGTGGCGCTGTTGCTACTGTGTCCACTCTATGGAGACTGAGAATTCTCTTAAATTGACTTGTTTGATGTGGAAGTGTCTGTCACAAAGGGTTGATTTATTTTCCTTTTTAATAAGAGTGAATAAAACAAAAAATGTGTTATTTTCTTCCGTACACAGTATAGCACCTTTGGGGCTCTAATGATTGGTTGTTGGTTTGCTTCAGTTTATGTTGTGTGCCAATTGATGGAAGAGCTGAAGTTGCTGACTTATGAATACAGAATATATTTATTAGGTAGGTAAACTAAGGAAAAAGCGTTCTGGTACTGGTAAAGGTAAGGCGGACAACCCTTACCAGAAGGAGGCTTAATTCTCTTGGGCGTCTCAGATTTCATTTTGAATTATTTGGAAGTTTGGGATGTGGTTCACGTGATCGAGTCCCGCTTTAATCCCTGGCACCTCCCGACCTGCCTGAGCACCGTCCAGTGTGGTCCCTACAACCTGCAGCCCCGTCCCCATGTACATGCATATGTGTGAGTGTGTGTGTGTGTGTGTGTGTGTGTGTGTGTGTATGTGTATTTTATATATAAAATTCCCACAGTTTGGCTTGGGCTACTCCAGTGTACTGCTGGGGGAATCCATCTGGCAGTGCTGCGGGCTGGGGACCATGTCATACTGGGGACCATGTCATACTGGGAATTGAACTGGAACCCCTGTATACAAAGTATGTGCTCTTAAAACTATTTTTTTTCTATTATTTCTCTTCCTTCTCTTTCCTTCCCTCCATTTTCCCTTTCTCCCCCTTCCTCCCTCCTCCCTCCCTCCCTCTCCTCCTCCTCCCTCCCTCCCTCCCTTCCTTCCTTCCTTCCTTCCTTCCTTCCTTCCTTCCTTCCTTCCTTCTGACCCAGTTCTTATGCATGCAAGGCCATGCGTTTTACTTCCAACCCACATGCCTAACTCTTCCAAAATATGTCTTTGTGGGGAGTGGGCAGGTGGTTTGGGCCACACCAGATGGTGTGTTGCCCACTCATGGCTTTGTGCTCCAGGATCACACCTGGTGATTCTCAACTTACCATATGTGGTACTGGGTAGTGAACCGAGTCAGCCTGATATTTTTGTTTGTGTGTTTGTTTGTTTTGGAACCACATCTGGCAATGTTGAGGTGTTGTGTCTCTGTACTCATTGGTCTCTCTTGGCTGTGTGTAGGGGACCATATGGGATACCAGGGATCAAACCTGGGTTAGCCATGTGCAATGCAAACACCTTGCAGTACTATCACTCCAGCCTGTTTTTTTTTTTTTGGGAGGGGAAGGAGGGAAGGGGACAACACTGAGTAGTACTCTGGCTCTGTGCACAGGATCACTCTTGGTGGGGCGCGGCCGAACTGTGTGTGGTGCCGGGGATCAAACCATGGTTGGCTACATACACCGCAAGGCTGTCTGGCCCCTCCTAAATATTCCTAATGATTGGTTGGTTTCGTATAAAGATGTGGCCCAGAGTTACATTTTGCATCTGTCATTCCTGTAAACTTTTATGCTATCACAGTTCCTTTTGTTATCACAAATGTGCTAGAGCCCAGACTCCAGTAGAGACTGTACTATTGAAAATCTCTGGTCTCCCCTTTATGGTGGCATTTAATTTCTCCTTCTGTATTTCTTAAAGAATACATTAAATCTTAAAGAATTGCGACATAGAAATGAAAATGCTTTTGGTGCAATTCAGAAGGGGCAATGTGCATTTCTCACAGATTCCCACAGAATAGAATATTTTATTGTTCCTCCACTAGTCATGCAGGGTCTTGAGAACTGGATTACGAGGACAACAGCCTGCTCCCTCCACAGGAAAATTTCGTTTTCCCTTTTGTGATAGAACATAAACCCCTTTTAAATGGCTTAATAGCAGACTAACGCATGCTGACGCTCATTCTGGACTTCGCTGCCTGGAGAAATACAGTATTTGCCCACCTGAGGCCTTGAACTAGAAAACACTGAAAACTGGTAGAACATCATAATTTACTACCGAACACCCTTAATTACTACAAAAGTCAGCTGCTCTCTCAAACAGAAGGAACACCTAAGCCCAGAATGTGGTTCCAGGCTGACCTCACTGGGAAAGGAAACTCAATGAAGCTTTACTGCCGCTCTCGGCTCCAGGTGGGGCCTCTGCTGGATTTCCCCCAGCTTCCCAGTTCACAGCTGCATGATTCTGTCTTCCTCTGCTTTCACAGGCTACGTCTTGATTGTTGGATTTTTCAGCTTCGCTGTCTGTTACAAACGTGGCCCGCTAGTGGATGCAAGGGACATAACTCTTCTGACCTGGACACTGCAGCTCCTCTCCCTGCTTCTGATTTATTGGGGCGTCTCTGCACCCCTCTTTGCCCTCGCAGTTCTGGGCTTCTTCTTGTTGGCCAAGGGGCTGCGCTACCCATGGAAGGCGGTCGGTCACCTGAGGAGGTGCGTAGCTTCTCTTCCTGGGCAACATGGTTTTGCGGTGGGGTGGGCGTGGCTTTGGTTGCTTCATATTTAATCTCATCGTTTCCTCTTGGGGGAAGGGCGTGGGGATCAAGAACCAACAAAGCTGATATCTGACTCATCCGCATTCGTTTATTCACTACCTGTTAGTCAGGAATTACAACTGCGGATTCTGTTTCACTCAGAATCAGTAGCTAAATTACATGGGCTCTGGATTGTGGAAAGTTTCCCACTTTCATTCTACATTTCCTTCTCTTAGGGCTCAGGACAGCTTTAGAAGTATCTGTTGTACTTACGCGATAACAGCTAGGGCGGACAGGACCAGAACAGTAGCAGAGCAGATAAGGCTCTTGTCTTGCACACAGCTGACCCGAGTTCAATCCCTCAAATCCCATATGTTCCCCTCAGCATGCCAGGAGTATTCCCTTGAGTACAGGACCCAGAGTAAGCCCTTCTGAAATAAAGAAAAAAAGTTAGGAAACAGAAATTAACCAAATGATTAGGAAAAAGGGCATTTTTACATGGAGGACTTTGATCTAAACCTTTTCAAAATATAGTGGGGCCCAGAGATGAGACAGCAGGTAAGGCGCTTGCCCTGCATGTGGACAGCCCTGGTTGGTTCCCAGCGCATGTGGGTCCCTGAGCACAGAGCCTGGAATAGCTTCCAGCACCAATGGGTGTGACCCGTTCCCCCTCCATTAGAAAAGAGAGAGAAGAAAAAGCATATAAAGAAAGATGAGATAATCCTATTGTCAAAACTTTGTGATCTCTTTGGACATCTGCTTTTGATTCAGGTGCACAGGTTAAAGTTATGTTAATTATAACATTTCTATAGGAAAGATGGAGAAGGAAGAGACAGAGAATTGGGGGGGTGGTAATCTTCCACACTGAAGGCGCCTTTACGGGGAAAGTCCCCACTCAGCTGATTCTATTGTCTCCATGTCACCATGCCTTGACATGAATATGGATTATAATGTAAGTTACGATGATTTTTAAAATATTGCAATGAATGTCATTGGAAATACAAAATATATACAAGTAAAAACACAGAAACCACATACTCCTCAGGAGATGAGGCTGCCCACCATTCGTCTTGTGACCCATTTGCCTTCTGTCACAGAGGGTGGCTTTAAGGGGGTCATGGGGCTGTAGGCCAGTCAGCAGACGTCATGGTGGTCTAGGCAAGAAGCAGAGAGGCCTAGAGTGGGAGAGCAGTGAGGGAGGGAGGGGCAGTGAAGGGGGCTGTGGGGAGGGAGGGCGGTGGAGGGAGGCATTGAGGGCGGTGGAGGGAGGCAGGGAGGGAGGGATGGCAGTGGAGGGAGCAGAGAGGGAGGGCAGATGGAGGAGGCAGTGAGGGAGGGAGGGCGGTTGATGGGGCAGTGAGGGAGGGAGGGTGGTGGAGGGAGCAGAGAGGGAGGGTGGGTGGTGGAGGGGGCAGTGAGGGAGAGGGCAGTGGAGGGAGGTGGTGAGGGAGGCAGTGAGGGAGGGAGGGGGTGGTGGAGGGAGGCAGTGAGAGAGGGAAGGCGGTGGAGGGGGGCAGGGAAGAAGGGTGGTGGAGGGGGCAGTGAGGGAGGGAGGGCGGTGGAGAGGACAGTAAAGGAGGGAGGGCAGTGGAGGGAGGAGTGAGGGAGGGAGGGTGGTGGAGGGGGTAGGGAGGGGAGGGTGGTGGAGGGGGCAGGAAGGGAGGGGAGGGTGGTGGAGAGGACAGTAAAGGAAGGAGGGTGGTGGAGGGAGGCAGTGAGGAGGGAGGGGGGGGGGGCAGGGGGGAGGGAGGTGGTGGAGGGGCAGGGAGGGAGGGCGGTGGAGAGGACAGTAAAGGAGGGAGGCGTGAGGGCAGTGAGGGAGGGAAGGCAGTGGAGGAGGCATGAAAGAGGTGGTGGAGGGGGCGGGAGGGGGGAGGGTGGTGGAGGGGACAGTAAGGGAGGGAGGCGGTGAAGGGGAGGGAGGGAGGGTGGTGGAGGGGCAGGGAGGGAGGGTGGTGGAGGGGGCAGGGAGGGGGGGGGAGGGAGGGTGGTGGAGAGGACAGTAAAGGAGGGAGGGCGGTGGAGGGAGGCAGTGAGGGAGAGAGGGTGGTGGAGGGGCAGGGAGGGAGGGAGGGGTGGTGGAGGGGACAGTAAAGGAGGGAGGGTGGTGGAGGGGCAGTGAGGGAGGGAGGGTGGTGGAGGGGCAGTGAGGGAGGGAGGGTGGTGGAGGGGGCAGTGAGGGAGGGAGGTGGTGGAGGGGGCAGTGAGGGAGGGAGGTGGTGGAGGGGGGCAGTGAGGAAGGGCGGTGGAGGGGGGCAGGGAGGGAGGGCGGTGAAGGGGGCTCGAAGGGAGGGAGGGTGGTGGAGGTGGCTGGGAGGGGAGGGAGGCGGTGGAGGGGGGGGTGCGGGAGGGAGGGGGTGGAGGGGGACAGGGAGGCCCAGATGGGAAGAGGGAGTTGGTATATAGTTCATAGATGCACTTGACTGTGCAGGAGACACTGGTACCTGTGTTCATGGGTTGTTTGTGGCAGGACCACAGGGTTAAAAATTCACCAGCCGCAGGACGGGTTCCTTTGCACTAGGTGTGGGGCAGCTGAAGGGATGGCGCCGGCTGCACTCTGCCTATCCTGCTTGCGGTGACGAAGGTTTCCAGAGGCCCGCTGCTGTGAGTCAGCCACTCCACGCCCTCAGGCCCCCCTCCTTTGCGGGTTTATGGCCTGTAAATTGTTTTCTCTTCCCCCCAATCATCCAGCTGCTCTGTGAAGGCAGGTGTGTTCTTTTACCCACCGTGCTGGTGCTTTCCTGGTATTTGTCATCCATCCCATTAATACAGGCATAAATACTGTGGTATGTGTTATGTTTAAGTGTTGTGACTTACTCTGCTTCTAGTTTGCTTTGAATAACTATGTGGACAGGAAATAAAACAGGAATTTATGAGTAAAATAATAATAAACCAGAGAAACAGTCCCTGGCTCTGGACAGTGCTTTCTAGTTTGGAGAAAGCTGCTTGAATGCATCGTAATGATAGCTCCGAGCTCCCATCTTGATGACCTTTAGGGAGCACTCAGGAGAGCTCATGTGCCGGGCTGCACACTTGCCCCCAGAACACTCCTTGAATTTGAACCGTGACCCCATGAGGTGTTGCTTTTATATATTTAATTCCCCCTTAATGTAAGCAGAGTTAGAGAATTATTCCACTGCACACAGCAGGTAAGCTCAGTGCCATGATCCAGAGGCCAGGGGCGTAGCTCAGATGTCTCTGTGGTGCAGTTTTCAGGCCCCAGTTCGATCTCAGCACTGCCAAGGGAAAAGCGAGTCTTGTGCTGAGGCTTGGACTGTTCCCTGAGGTGCGGCTGGGTGTAGAGAAGACGCAGTCCCTGATGCCCTGATGCCGCTCAGTAGCCACCGGACAGCCTCTGGGAGAGGAAACAGGTGTCAGGCTCCATGCCTGCAGGAAACACTCACAGTTGGTTAAGTTCAATTTAACTACATAAATTTCTAATTAAATGAAACTTCAAATACCTCCAAATCCTTTTTTTCAGCTAATCAAGAAATAGAAGCTGTATTTTTAAAATCTTTCTTCATCATCAGTCTTATTAGATTTTTAATATTCGCCTGCTTGGGGAAACACATTGAGATCATGAGCCTCTCAGCATGGAAATAGAGTAGGAGTTATACATTTTGTGGGCAAGGTGCGTGCTTTGCATGTGGTTGACTTAGGTACTGCCCCCAGCATCCCATATGGTCCCCTGAGCACTGTCAGGAGTAAGCCTGGAGCATCACCAGGTGTGTCCCAAAAACAAAAACAAAAATTGTTTTGTACATACTCAACCTTGTATATTTACGCCTTCTCTAGGACTAGTCACCACCACTAGGTGGAGACGAGCTCACAAATCCCACGTCTCTGTGAAGTGGGGTCTCCGTAACAGGCCTGCCCAGAGGCCTTCTCTTAGCACCAAGAAAAAGCTGCTGGCCAGGTGTAAAGAAAACAGGCTTTTATGTACTTGATGGTGCGATTAGAAATGAGCAAGAGAAAAACAGCAATGAACTCTCTATTAGACACTGATCCTTGGGGCCTTAGCACCTTATTTAGGATGATCAAGGAAGAGGGCGGAGTAAGGTAGGCCCAGACTGAAGACTTCCATCACAGTGACACGAATGAGAAAGTACAGCTGTGCTCTAATGGGTTGCACAATGCTGGACATAGATAACTACGGTTACTAAGAAATACGTATAAAAGGGCGGGGGGGACCTCCCAGGGAAGTGCTCAGGAGGCCCGTGGCCTCCACTGGCAGTTCCTGGCCAGCCTGGCCTGTAGTCAGGTGTAGGGGCCTCTTAGTGTGTTGCTGTTCAGACTCGGGCCACACCCAGAGGGTGGGAGTGGGGATCCGGGGTCACACCTGGTGGTGCCTAGGGGACCCAGTGGTGCCAGGAGTTGAACCTAGGCCAAGCACATGCTGTACCATCTCCTGGAGCCTGCGAAACAAACCTTTGTAAAGCCTAAGGGTTGAATTGAAGGATCAGATAACCAGGAAACCAGTAACTGAACGTTGCCCATTGTAGGAAAATGAAGAAATGGTTGTCGCCAGAGAAGCCACAGGTGAAGCTGCTGACAGAGGATGAGTACCGGGAGCAGGCGGACGTGGAGACCAGCCGTGCTCTGGAGGAGCTGCGGAGCGCCTGCCGTGGCCCGACTTCCCATCCTGGCTGGCAATCTCCAGGCTCCAGGATCCTAAAAAGTAAGGCCTGCCCAGCTGCTTGCTCCACACCCTGCGATAGATTGCTGGGAACAAGATAGGCCGGTGTAGACAGATACTTCGGATGGGGAGCAGATGTTTCCCTGGACCAGACTTCGGGAGCTGACAGCAGTCCCCTTGCTTGGGGCTCTAGCTTTACCACAAAGCTGTGTCAGAATGCATCGTCTGCATAATGCAGGTGCACGGGCTGTGCTTTCTAGAGGAAGCGCTAAGATAACCTCCAGGTGGGAAGGAAAAAAGTGGGGAGTGGCAGGTTTCTTTCACTTCTTGTCACTGGTGCAGAAAATCATTTTAAATGTCTACCAGCAAGGAGCCTGTCTCTGCCCTGACATCTCTTCTTCTTTTATTTATTTTTTTGCTTTTTGGGTCATACCTGGCGATGTTCAGGGGTTACTCCTGTCTCTACACTCTCCTGGCAGTGCTTGGGGATCATATGGGATGCCAGGAATTGAACCTGGGTTGGCCGTGTACAAAAGTCCTCCCTCTGTACTATCGCTCCCGCCCCATCTCTTTCTTCTTTTAAAGTTTTATCCTAACAATACCCTCAAATTAAAGATAGAAGGGGAAGGAAGGTTGCCAAACCAAAATAACGAATAAACCATACATCTGACTGAATCAGAGTGAGAGAAGAGGAGCTGGCAAATAGGAGTGGGGAGGGTTGGCAGAATGAGCTGTTTGTATCGGCTGCGTTTCTGCCCTTCCCCAGAGTGGGTTGGGAAGGATCACATAAGCCATTCCTGTTTCCACACCCACTCCGTAAATGCCATCCTCTATTGATGCAAAGTTAAATTTAATTAAAGGGGATGAGTATAAAAGGAACATGTTAGCTCCCAAATAAACCTTTTGGTGGTAACATTAACTTGATTTAAAGCAACAACAGCAGAAAAAAAAAAATTAAAAAACTCCTTTTTAGGTTTGCAGACTTTGTTCTCGGAGGAAACCACGTGTCCCCCTGAAGAACTGAATCTGCATGAAGAACAATATGGCCTTGGAGGTGCCTTCTTGGAGAATCAACTCTTTAACCTGCCCGACAGCCCACCTGAGCCGGACTTCACGCAGGACTGTGCAGGGACTGCTGGAACCAATGTCCTTGAACACGCAGGGGTCAGGGGAGCTGTGCTGACGTTTAAGGGGCCAGTGAGCCTGAGGAGGTCCCTTGTCAACAGCTGGGTGTCCATCTTAGTCCCCACAACCTCTGCCGAAAGTGTATGCATCGCTGGGCCTCCACACTTCCAGTCTATTTCTCCCCTTTTTTTGGTTATCATTTTTATTCTTGGGCCACACGTGGTGATCCTCAAGGCTGATTCCTGGCTCTGCACTCAGGAGTTACTCCTGGAGGGTCAGATGACCATGTGGGATGCGGGGGATCGAACCCAGGCTGGCCGCATGCATGACAAATATTTTACCTGTGTACTGTCTCAGTACAGTTTTTTTCTTTTTTAATTGTATTTTATTTTATTCAATTATTAAGGCGCCTGATTTACAAAGTTATTTCCAGTTAAGTTTCAGGCATGGAATGTTCCAACTCCAATTCTATTACCAGTGGCCCTCCACCCATGTCTCCAATTTCCTGCCCCCTTCAGAACCCCTTTTTCGGAGATGAATATTCCTTGAGATGTTAATAATGGAGAATCAGGATGGATGGAGGGACATTAAATAACTTTGCTTTTATTTGGGGGCCGTAGCCAGCAGTGCTCAGGGATCACTCCTGATGGGCTCCGGGGACTGAACCTGGGCCAGCTGTGTGCCAAGCCAGATCCTTACTGAACATCTCTCCAGCTGCTACATCCCTTGTTGAGAAACACACAGCTCAGTAGAGGCAGACCCAGTCTGGAACTCAGCCCTGTTATTTCCAGCAACTCAGGTGGAGGAAGAGCCCTTTAGAAGCGAGCCCAGAGACCCCTCTCTGCCACTCTGAGTCTCATAATATTCATGACTTAAATAAAAAAAAACTAAATAGCTCTTTGTTTGCTATGAAAAAGAAACATTTTCTAAGATTCTATTTTTAAATTTCAATAAGGCTTATGTTTATATGTAGATTAAAATTAGAATTAACTTCCTATATACTTTTCAATATGTTGAAAGTATCCTCTCTGCCCTTTTTGTGTGAACAGTTTTGTTTGGGAGGTCATGCCCACAGTGCCTAGGGATTTCTCTTGCCTCTTTGCTCAGGGATCATTCTTGGCAAGGCTCTGGAGGCCGAATAGGGTGCTAGAGATAGCTTTACATTTACATGCTGTACTCTCTAGTCCCACTCTGAATTTTTGAGATAAATGTCCTATTAAAAGATTGTTTAGTTCCTACAAAACATCTGTGGGTCCTGAGAGAGAGCACAGGGATTAAGGCACTCGCCTTGCATCAGGCCAGCCCAGGTTCAACCCTCAGTACCAAATAGGATCCCTGAACCCCAGTGATCCCTGAACACTACTGAATGAGGCCTTAAAACACAAACGAATAAACAGCACCAACAACCACATCAGGGTTTCTTCAGACTCTGTCACGTCCCACATATTCAATGTTATGTATTAAGTATTCAGGGAACCATGTGTTGCCAGGAATTGCACCCAGGCCTCCTGCAAGCAAAGGGGTGCGTTCCAGCTGTTTCTTAGAACAAATCAACAACTCCCTTTCTCTTTTTTTCTTATTAAACTCCGGTGAAATGAAGGGCTAACTGTAAGTTTTGGCCTTGAGGAAAGGTTCAGATCTTTTCAAAGATTTGAACATGGCAGAATCCATGAGAGGGCTAATGCTGCTCCAGTGTTTCTCTTTACAGATCAATCCTGGGGCCAGAGCGATAGGCCAGCGGAGCAATAGTCCAGCGTTTACCTTGCATGCAGCCAGACCCGGGTTCGATCCCGGCATCCCATATGGTCCCTGTGCACTGCCAGGAGTAATTCCTAAGTGCAGAGCCAGGAGTAACCCCTGAGCATGGCTGGGTGTGACCCAAAAAGCAAAATAAAATAAAATAAGTCAAATCTGGCCGTTTTTGCTGCCTCAGGATCATAAAGAGTAAAGGCATGAAGGACGAGAAATTGCACTGCTTTCTGAGCCAGATTCAGAGGTTTTCTAGATGTCAAATAAGAGCTTGACTACCATTTTGAACTTCTAAAAGTAATTTTCAAATCATTTCTCCATTTAGGAACACTGTGTTACTGTTTTACAGGTCTCTTTTACCACGTTTTTTTTTTAACATTGCATACTCTATTTTTATAAAATTTACTAATTTTATGAAATTCACACAAGCTGTGCTTTTTGTATAATGTCTTGATTTCAAAAAATCAAAGTATCTTCCATCCAGTCATTGCCATGCTGATGATCTTATAAGTATAAATAGTTCAAACATTTGTTACAGTTTCATCTGATGTATGATGGAGGTTTTTTGGTATTTATTGGTGGCATTTTATATGTGTTACATATCAGTGCTTGTGCTCCTCCCGTTTTCTCCTCCCAGGAGGCAGTATGTGAATCTCGAGGGATGTGTGGGAGTCACATGTGAACGGTCCGCCAGGGGTTGCCCCTGTGTCCTCCAGGTCAGCACAGCCCCTGAGCACAGCAGGTATAACTGTGATGGTAGAGAAAATAACTTGTCTCCTGTGATGTTCTTCGTGTTTATTTTTTGAGCCACTATGCATTGATCAGTTTGTTACGAGCGCTGTTACACATTAAACAGTTCAGAGCATTGCTGTCATGAAATTTTGTTGTGTTCATTTGATTTGGGGTTTATTCGCTAGCACTGGTCAGAGTATTAGTAAGCACACTTCACCCTCCACAACACAGAGATAACACCCAAGAGTGATCTTTTATTCTCTCCTGGACTTCCTCCTTTACTTCATGTCTGTTTCTCTGCTCTTGGTTTAATGGCTTTTAAATAGTGAAAGTGATCAGGTAACAAAAGGCTGCCTTATGCTCCCTCCTTAGGTATAATTGTGGTTATTGTGGGAGTCCCATTACTACTGATGCTGGTACCTCACAAAAGCATGCTATAGGTGGCTACGCTTAAACAGAGTATTCCAATGTTATTTCTAAAAGGTTTTTAAAACATATCACTTATTAAAAATAGTGCTTTGTGAATTGAGTTGTACAATTTTCCTGTAATATGTAGGGTTGAATTACAGAGGCAAGTCTGACATTTACGACTTTAAATATTTAAATTTATGACTTTCCTAATCTACACACTGATTAAGAATTTTAGATTTTAAGAGGTTTGGAATAGGTAGATTACATCCATCTCTCTAAGCATGTGGATGAATTAAGACCCCTGAACTGAACTCAAGTAACAGGGTCTTATACTGTACAAGATTATTTCCCAGAGTTCTAGAAGTATAACTTTTTAAATCAACTATTTGGGGGGGTGTGGGCAGGTGGACGTGGTTCTCAAAGAGATCTGAGTAGAAGTCATGGATAATCTCCATTGCCTTTCTGGAAGATGTGATAGATCCATAGGGCGTCAGAGGGCAGTCATCTTGGTCTTATAGTTGGCGAAAGACAGGCGGGCGGTGCAAATGCTTTTCCGGCTTCTGCTGCATCTTCTAGTATTTCTGCTCTTCTGTCTCTGAGGTCTTCCTTTATCGCTTCTCTGCACCACTTTGCAAGCTTGGATGTCAGCATTTGGTCTCCTGAGGCTCACGCCTTGCCACATTGGTGAATGAGCTTGAGAGTTTCTCAAGACAGGCGTCATTTTGTGTCTTTCTCTCAGCATTCTTCGCACAATCATGGAGGTGCTGAACCAGTCGGTTGTATTCTTCATCGATGTCGTCAATGACTGTATCTTCCCATGTTGCTGCAATGGTGCCAAAGAATTCCCAGTTGGTGGTCGTTCTGGGAGTTCTCTTCTTAAACTTTGCAGCCTTTTCTCCCGTTGCATGGAGTAGAATTTTGCTCGAAGGAGACGGTGGTCCGATCCTGTTTGGAATTTGGGGACGACAGCAACATCGGTCAGACAAAACCGTCGATTGAAGATGATGTGGTCAATTTCATTGTGGAACTGTCCACCAGGAGATTCCCCATGTCCAACGTTTCGCTTCAGCCTTCTGGAACTGTAAGTTCCCATGAATGGTCTTGGTGGACATGATGAACTCAGATAGTCTCTCACCCTGTTCGTTCCATTCTAGGCCATGGGTCCCGATGTGGAGTTCTTCAGCCGATCTTCTCGGTCCTATCTTGGCATTAAAATCACCAACTATGATCTTGTAGAAGGTGTGATCTTTTTTATAGAACTCCTCCAATTCCATGTAGAATTTCTCAATTTCATCTTCCTTGTATGTGGATGTTGGTGCATAGACAAGGAAGATAGAAATTGCTGGCAGTGGGCCACATCTCTTCAGGTGTAGTCGTCCTATCCGGTTTGTTAGGGATTCAAATGAATCAATGTTGACAGCCATGTTCGTGTTGACATGACCGCCATGTTCGCGTCTGCCATCGGTACTCATCAATACACTAGCTCGGCTCTTCACACGCTACCTGTCCGAATGCAAGGTGCCCTCCCAATGGAAAACCAGCAGGACTGTTCTACTGTTCAAGAAAAGAGACATTCACGACATCGGCAAGTATTGCCCCATCTGCCTGTTGTCCGTCATCTACAAGCTGTTCACTTGAGTCATCCTGAACAGGATTGGCAGAACACTAGATGAAGGACAACCATGCGAGCAAGCTGGCTTCCGGAAAGGATTCAGCACAATCAACCATATCCACATAGTAACCAAGCTCATTGAGGTTTGTAGGGAGTACAAGATGCCGCTCTGTCTCACATTCATTGATTTAAAGAAAGCCTTTGATTCTGTGGAGACTGAAGTGGTCATCGAAGCCCTAGCCAAACAGGGCGTTCAAACCCAATTCATCAAGATCCCTCATGAGCTGTATTACAGTTTCACCACCAGGATCTCACCATTCTACAAGGAAGTGATCATTGATGTCAAAAGAGGGGTTCGACAGGGTGATACCATTTCACCAAAACTCTTCAGCGCCACCCTCGAGAACATCATGGGACAATTAGAATGGGAAGGAATGGGAGTGAAGATAGATGGTCGGCAACTACACCACCTCCGCTCGCTGATGACATCGTTCTTATAACACCAAACATTAGCCAAGCGGCACAAATGCTGGCTGACTTCGACCGAGAATGTGGAAAGATAGGTCTACAGCTGAATCTAAAGAAAACGATGTTTATGAAAAATGAACTAGTTCCAGAGGCCCCATTCACTCTCAATGGAACAGACATCTCTGAATGCAGCAGTTATGTGTACCTAGGTCAAAAAGTCAACATGATGAACGACCTAAAACCTGAGCTGTGCAGGAGGAAGAGAGCGGCATGGAATGCCTTCAAAGGCATCGAAGAAATAGCTAAAAGGACAAAGAACCTCTGGCTCCGGGCACATCTCTTTGACTCCACCATTCTCCCTGCATTAACAGATGCCTCAGAGACCTGGGCCCTACGAAAGCAGGATGAGAATGCTATTTGGGTCTCCCAGAGAGGAATCGAAAGAGCTATGCTTGGAATATCACGCCTCAAGTGAGAGAATGAATCCGGAGCTCTGACCTCCGTCGCTATTCCAGAATCAGGGACGCTGTCTCGTTTGCCAAGGCATCGAAAATCAGATGGGCTGGACATGTAATGCGATTTGGAGACAACCGCTGGACTAGAGCCATTACCGACTGGATCCCACGGGATGTCAAAAGATCACGTGGCCGCCCACCTACAAGATGGTCAGACTTCCTTGTAAAGACCCTGAAGGAATGGTTTGCGGCTCTTGATATTCCTGAATCAACCAGATGCCATTGGGCTACATTGGCACATGATAGGGTCCAATGGAAATGTTACTGGCGCCCGCTCGAGCAAATCGATGAATAACAGGATTCAAGTGATCAAGTGATTTGGGGGTGCGGGGAGTATGGTTTGAGTCAGACCCAGCAGTGTTCAGGGCTTACTTCTGGCAGTGCTCTGAGGACCAAACTTGGTTCGTCAGTGATACAGCCACGGTCAGCTGTGTGCTTCATCTGCTGGCCTAGGTGTCTGCCCCAGCATTTTATTTCTCAGTCCAGCAAAAGAAGGGTCCTGTTATAGGTACCATGATGGATGTGGGATTGTGAGAACCTACAGTAGGACAGAGAAGAATGTCCAGGTGCCACTGTGAGCAGGCTGCTTCAGAAACCTTGCAGAATAGGAATGACCTTGACTAGCTCACCACAGGGCTGTAGCTCTGCTGAGGGGTTCAGAGCCTCGAGTCTGGCTACTGAACCATCAGGTGCCCTGTCTTCCCTCTCCACTTCCTACATTCTGTCCAGAAATGCAGCTGAACATTGCAGATGGGTAAATACACCTGATAGGAGCAACAGATTCCCAGAAGACAGATCTATGGGGATCAAATTATAACAAGATTCCCTAGTGAAAAGAGACCAGAAAGAGGTTTTGTTAAGTAATTCATGTAAGAGTCTAAAGCAGATACCAACCAGAGTCTAGCCTTGCTCGGGTGCTGAGCACCCCAACTGTTGGCCAAAATGACATGTCCCCCAGCTCCCTTGATACTGGTCCTGCCAGCAAATCTCTGTCACTCTCTCTCTTTCCCTCTCTCCCTTTATTACTAACCCTTTCTTCTGACCTCTTCCCTCTTTTTCACCTTTATTCTGCCCCATTTTCCACATCCGGACTTCTCTCTTGTCAGACCTCCACCCAGCAGATCAGCCTATCAGCGCCTGGCTCGCGCCGCTTGTGGCCGCACGGTTTATCAATATATGCCGGACTTAGAGATGCCTACAAGACTATGCTACCTGCACGGCAGAGCCTGGCAAGCTACCCGTGTTGTATTTGATATGCCAAATACCAGTAACAATTATAGACCTCATTCTGGAATGGATTGAGGCTCTTTATGTTCCTGGAGCAAGCAGATGCCTTGGGCTCTACTAGCATGAGACAGGACATATGGAGATGTTACTGGGGCCCGCTCGAGGAAATCGATGATGAACGGGAAGACAGTGAGACAGACAGTGATTCTGCCCTACCCAGACACCAGCTTCTTTTCCATCTGCCTAAGAGTTTGGATTCTTCACTCTTATATTTAGAGCTTAGCTGAAATGACAGGAGTGGTTGGAGCTTTCAAAATAGTTTTATCCTCATGCACCACAGGAAAGAACTCTGGAGAGGAAACTCATCTTCTGCTTCCTTACAGCCAGCTCTTATCTTCATAGAATAACCCTTACACTGAAGATGAGGAAACTGGAGGACGCAAACATCTTCCCAATGCAGCACCTTACTTTGCACAGAGGCCACATGTGGCCACTTACATTTTGGAAAATGGGAACACTGCAACCTCAGTCCAACCTGTGGCTAATGACTGCCATGCCAGGCTGCCTTTCTACAATGCCATGTCTTGATATGCAGAGCCATGGAGACATTTCCTCCCCCTTTGTGATACCTGAGGCCTTCTTCGAGTCCTAAGCAATGTTGTATTTCTCTACAGTATTGTCAAACCATCCAAGTCACCTCCAGAGTGTAAAGCTTTAGGCACTCAAAACTAAGTGAGCACTGGGAGTTTTAAGGTACCTGATTTCTGGGTATCTGGAATATCTAGAACTCTAGATAGACATACAATCTCATGTGCATGTAGATGGCACACGGAGGTCCATGACATGTTCCACACAAGCAGGGTTGGCGGGAAGGTATGGGTAGACCTGCACTTTGGCAGTAGATGGATTTGAGTTTGTGTTCTTGGTTCCATAATGTAAGGTCCATAATGTAGGGTCCCATAGGGAATCTTCACATCTGAAGTGGAGACAGTGATAGGTACCACTTGGGTTGCTATAGAGACAAAATGATCATCTCATTAGCATGAAGGGCACCCAGGAACTATAGAATCTTTTCCCAGTTCACTGCAGAAATCCAGGTGGGCCCAGAAGGGTACTGCTTAACTAATGGCCCCAAAATGCCAGCAGGTTGAGTGGATGGTGTGGGCAGAACCGTCCACCAGTCAGAGCACTGGGCCAACTCTGCATCGTGTGGCCTATGGTAAGATTTATGAGGCAGTAAAGCAACATATTTTCCTTTTATACTTTCTGGAAGTTTCTTGGCTAGTGGAGAGATGTGCATTACCGTTATCTACTATTCTAGTTAGGGTATTGAGTGATTAGTAGTAACTAGCCTCTTACGGTTAGTTGAGCACTCAGGTAATTCACTCTATCACCAAGCTCAACACTCGGCTAATTCTCTACCATCACAGGAGAAGAGAGAGAAAATAGATCACTAAGGCAGTGACTACAGTTTGGGCCTTGTGAACGCCTGGGAATTTCCAAGGAATTTCAAGTGGAAATTATGAAACTCAAAATTTAATTTGAACTAACGTTATTTTTTAGTGAGGCATATGTCACTTTGAGGAGAGGAAGAAAAAAAGTCACAAATGTGACTAAAAGACTGGAAGTTAGCGCACTATTAATGGACTCCCTGGTGAATATTTAGTGACAGAGGGCTAATTGAATTTGAGCTCATTTACAGAACAAACAACTTTTATTTGTTTGGTCCCTTCTTTAGCATTTAAGAAAAATTTTTAAAGGGTATTCATTTTTATTTCAACATGTCAACTGTGCATTTCCAAAACAGCAGGCTTCTCAAACTGTAAACACAAGATACAGTATAAGTTTTTAACTTCCTACATTCAGTTTCACAAATCCACATACTGTACATTCAGAGGTGAGCTTTTAGCCTGTCACCCAGATCTTTCTATAATTACATAAGCATAATAAATACATCTGATTTTAAAGGTCACTTAAAATGAGTCATGATCATTTACAGTACGCTTTGGTTCAAGTGCAAAAATAACTTCGCTGATTTCTTCTTCCACTATTTTATTTTTTTAAGCTGTGTGTTGTGAAGCTAGATGTCCACATGTAGCATTGCTCTGAGGCCCAGCTAGGGGCAGAAGTTTGGTGTGCAGAGAGGCACGCACTCTGCACTTGAACCCCACTAGCCAGAAGTTAAGAGCTGCTCTTTCAGCTCCTCTTTCCTTCCCTCTCTCCTGTGCTCACTGCACTGGAGCCAACTCTTCCACAGTCCTCCCCAAGGGCCTCTTGGGGACCGGCCTTTCCTAGGTAGCAGCTTCTTGTGTGGTTGGCCAGCCACTGTTCTGACTAGTCAGTAGTATCAACATTAGCTTCCCAATTTCTTAACTGCCCAGTGCCTTCCCTGGGAAAACACTGAGATTTCTTTAATCACTGGAACAGTCACTATTAGTCCTGTCTTTCCCCCTTCTTGTTTCCTGTTCAGTAGAGAACCCCCACACCCCGCACCAAAAAATAAAACAAACTGATGCAGTATGTAATTTTTAAAAATGGTATCCCTCCCCAGGCACTTAAATCTTATACTGTTAATTGTAAATAGTACTGCTTAATTAAAGAAACCCTTATGAGTTCAGTGGTTTTATTTTTTCTGCTTTATTCCGTCGACAAATCAGAGCCCAAACCACTTTTTAAAATTGTAAGTAGTGAGGAGGCCCTTTACAGTATCATATATTTAGTAAAGCTTCATCATCAAGCCACAGGATACTGAGTTGGTAGGTTTATTTGCAATATTTCCTCCTCTGGTCTTAAAGCCCATTTAAAACAAAAGGCGTTTTAAAGCTCGCTCAGCTTAGTTTGCAATAGTCAGTAACAGCTTTTGCTGCTCCAGGACTGTTGAGTCTTTTTCCTATTGACTATTTTTATTATATACCGTATACATAGAAAAATATATTTGCTAGAGATATGCCAAGTTTCTGCTGAAACTTCCCTTTTCTTTTTTTAATGAAAGCTTATATGCTATTTACTTCTATCTGGTTACTTTTTAAGTATGTCTTATAATTTGTAATGGTTCATTCTCCTCGAGAGAGAGAAAACTACAGATGTATTATGCTTCTGTCCAGGTTGCATGAAGAGTCAAATACTCGGAATAAATAATCAGAAATCAGGTCAGCGTTCACCTTGTGACCCTTCCTTTCCCTCCACTTAGAGTAACTGCTGGTTTCCAACTCTCTGCCCCTGGCAGAGAAACCCTGTGGTACTCGCCTGACAAGCCGACCACTCCGAGACCCACGGCGCTGCGTTCCCCTTCCGTGGCCTGGTGGGAGGATGGCGGGTAGCTGCATCCCAGAAGTGCTGGCGCTCCTGGGGCGCGCGGGGTTCCATGAGAATGAGTGACGGTGAGAAGCGGAGATGGTGCTGTGCTCCTGGAGCAAGGGTCCCCGAGTCTCTCTCTGGGTCCCAGGAGAGGAGCCGAGTTCCATGCAGGGTGTGAGGAGAGCAGGGCCCTCAGTGTCCTTCCCCGGCCGGAGCCTGCTGGTCCCCACCCTTGGGCGGCCCCTCTACGCCTCCTTTGAGCCAGGCCGCCCTGCGCCTGGGGCGCTGCTGCTTGTGAGGACGGCTGGTTTCGAGACGTGTCGGAGGGAGGCTCCCGGGGACAGCTGGGGAGGTGTGCCGGTGCTCACTGGTCCCCTAGGAGGAAAGACGATGTCCCACGATCAGAGAGAGTCACCAGATGCCACACCTTATGAGAGCTTGCAAGGGACATAAAGGTCGCGGTGGGGAGACGGTCCTGAAGGGGGCGCTTCGGGGGCCCGTAAGAGAGGAGGAAGGACAGAATTCTTACCTTTCATCTCCTTTCCTATGTGCAACTGCCAGAGCCGCATGAAAAACACAAACACTATGAGCAGACAAATCTTGGGGGTAAAGGAACATCGTGACTGTTCTGCCAGTTCACTACGAAGAAGACAGTTTACATCAGCCGACACTGACTGAGCCCCCACCGGCCGCTTGACCGGGCGGCATGGAGGAGGGGTGGCACAGGCTACTGGGCTGAGAACATGGAACTGAAGCACTGGAAGGGGCTTGTCTGCCAGGAAGCAACTTCACATTGTCGGTCCCCAGGAGAGGACCGGAGAAAGAGCATCCTGACACAGCCTGGCTGAAGATTATCACTTAAAGTTAACTAAGAACAAAAGATGCAGCGCCCATGTAAAAACAAACAGAAAACAAAGAAAAGTAAAGCAAAAATGCTGAACCACTTCCACGTCCTCGTTTTTAAAATTGCCCCCCCCACCCGAAAGGACTTTCCTCTGAGTGAGTTGCCCATAACATCCATTTTTTGGATGTACAAAGCATTCAAAAAATTATTTCTTGAATGCTTCATAAATGTAAAAAACAAAAAATTCTTAGTATTGTAACTTTTTTTGTAAGAATAAAAAGTCTCCGGCCGGAGCGATAGCACAGGGGAAGGGCATTTGCCGTGCATGAGGCCGACCCAGGTTCGATCCCCAGCATCCCATATGGTCCCCTGAGCACCAGGAGTAATTCCTGAGCAAAGAGCCAGGAGTAACCCCTGAGCCATCGCTCAGTGTGACCCAAAAAGGAAAAAAAAGAAAAGTAAGAATAAACAAGTCTCCGGCTGGAGCGATAGTCCAGCCGGGTAGGACATTTGCCTTGCATGCGGTGGTCCTGGGTTCGATCCCCGGCATCCCATATGGTTCCCCAAGCACCGCCAGGAGTAATTCCTGAGTGAGAGCCAGGAGTAACCCCTGAGCATTGCTGGGTGTGACCCAAAAAAACAAAAAAAAAAGTCATCTTGTTTTTATTACTATTTGCATAGCAGAGGGAAACTTAATGTTCCTTCAGCCCAGGCAGCTTCTGTGCAGCTGAGGGGGAGCACCAGAGGGATGAAGACAACGCTGTGAGATCTTCCCTTGTTCACCCTCCTGTCTCACGTCCTTGCTAAGTTTGCCCCCTCGCCTCCAACACTCCCCTCCTTGATGGAGCACAGGAACCCTGGGAGTCTACTATCTTGATAAAGAGCATCACACATGAACCAACATGCATTACGGTCAAGGGTCAGATTTGGCTTAAATTCTAGACATATATGTTGGGTCACAAAGCTAAGATACAGTTAAGGCACGTCAAGGTTTTTAAAAAGGAAATTAACCAAATTGCCCTTTATCCTAAGTATGTCTCCTTCATTTCTTCTTCCTTATGAGTACTCTGAAGCTCTAGACTCTAGAAGATTTACAGAAGAGGCTTGTAAGCTCTAGACTAGAGTTTACAAATCTAGACATTAGTATCTCCAGACTCTGAAGCTCTAGAGCTGACGTGACTCAGCAAGTAAAAGGGATGACTCATAGGCAAGTGTACTCTTTACCTTGATCAAACTGTCCACAGATGTCACCCTTAATCATTCTCCAAAGGCAATATTTAGTTTGTTATACTTGCCTACACTATTATGTCAACATGATTTGACTTTATTCGGAAAAACACCTTCTAGGGGAAAAGAAAAATAAAAAATAAATTCTGATTTTTATTTTTTAAGCCACACCCAGCAATGTTCAGGGCTTTTTCCTGGCTCTGTGTGTAAGGATGCTGGGGATCACATGTGGTGCTGGAATCAAGCCTGGATTGGCAGCAGTGCATAGGATAAGTGTCTTACCCCCTGTCTCCAGCCCTGAAAAGTCGGATATTTTATTTTTCAGATGAGGTCACTAGCAAAATCATACTTTTGCTGAGTCAAACCCATTTTGGAGGGCAGATTTTTCATCAATTCATCAGATATTTATTTAGGTCCCTTTGTATATCTGTCCCTGAAAGAATTTTAGAATTACAGAGATTCATGTATATGGTCTCACAAGGCAAGAAACACGCCAACCTCAGGGTAACTGGTGTCTGGAAACAGTGAAGTTGAAAGAAGGAATACAAAATCAGAACAGATTTATTTTCTCTCCCTGAGGAAGTATCACAATTCCGTGGACTTCAGAACTCCATAGAGCAGAATTTTCCCTCTATGAGATCTTGCTGCAATGCACCTGTCAGAGTACTGAAATGATTTGATGTCTGTTCTCTCCACCAGACCTCTGTAAATCTTATTGAAATAACTAAAATAAGGAGAACTGCTGTGCCTACTTCACGCCAGCCAGCAGAGGAACCTTACCTGTAAAGGCTGGATCTCAGAAGCACGGTTCTCTCTGGTTAGCTGCATCATCTCTTTAATTTGGTAGAGTGCATAGACAAAGGTGACCCAGGGCGAAGAGCTGACGCCCCAGGCTGGCTTGTTCACGTCCTCCTGTTCTTCCTGGTGCTTGGTTTTCTTGGGTGGAAGTCTGGGCTCAATGCGGGACATGACATCTTCTGTCTGTTGCTGGACCAAGTCGATGGTTGCTATGGGAACAGGACTTGAGGGAACAGGAATCCTTTCTGCCAACATTGTTTTATCTGAAGAGAACACCATGTTTAAATTTCTGTCCACCTTATCATAATGTGCCTGGGAGGCATGGTGGGTTCTAGCCCTGGCCTGCCACCCGGCAGAGCCTCACAACAAGCCAGACCACCCTCCCCTACTCCATGGGGCCCGCCATTTTCCACATCCGACTTCCCTCTTGTCACAACTCCACCCAGCAGACCAGACTAACAAAGCCCAGCTCACGCGGCCGCTAGCGACTGCGAGGTTCCTCAATAAATGCTTTATTTAGAGGTGACTACAAGAGTATGCTACCCGACGGCAAGCCTGGCAAGCTGCTCGTGTAGTATTTGATATGCCAAATACCAGTAACATTTATATTAGGTCATTCCCGTGACCTAATATAATGGTTTGAGGCTCTTTATGTTCCTGGAGCAAGCGGATGCCTTTGGGTTCTACTAGCATGAGACAGGACATATGGAGATATACTGGTTCCTGCTCTAGCAAATAGATGATTAACGGGAAGATAGTGATAGTGATAGTGACCATAATGTCCAATGGGAGGGAGAGAGAGAGGGAGAAAAAGGGGTGGGCTGTGGGGGGTGGCAGTAGGGCAAAGGGGCACATTGGTGGTGGGAAACGTGCACTGGTGGAGGCACGGGTGTGGAAGAGTGTGTGACTGAAACCTGATCACGAACAGTCTTCTAACTGTATGGCATGGTGATGCAATAAAATAAATTGAAAAAAAAATTTCTGTCCAGAGTTCTACGTATTTAATCCAATAAAAAAACATATGAATACCTAAGTGGACAATCCCATAAGCCTATTCTACAGAGCAAGTGAACATATTTCTCTTCCAGATCCCCTTCTAGGGCTCCCCAGACATCCGCTTACATTTGTTTGTGACATAACATCTATGGACCACAGATTAGAGTGAGTGATGCTATAGGCTCATTTCAGGTCTGAGATTTTATTTAAAACATAAGCTTTCGATAGGAAAAATCTTCTATGATATTAGGGTGTTATATTTGTTTGCTTGTTTTTTCCTTTACTGAAGGGACAGACAAGGTCTATGTCAGAGACACGGTATAGTCAGGATTATAAAAGAAGAGTGAGAGAATCAGTGTCAGTCTTTCTTTTGTAACTTGTTGGCAGTAAAGCCTTTCTCTGGGGTTTCTTCAACAAGCACTTTAGGCAAATCTTCCCTGAAGGAAAAACACCAAAGATGAGGCCTAGTCTATGACAGGAGCTGAACAAGAATTTTTTTTCCTAATGGTGAACCTTCTTTACTTCAAAAAATTCTTAACTATACATTATATTTGATTTACTTTCTAGTATAGCAGTTTTCATAAAACCCATGCCATCTTGAGGGAATCTTTCGAATGTAAGATTGAGACCTGTTCTTATCAAATGAAGATAAAAGCACTGAAATTAAACTTCTTATCCCTGGCAGTAAAACTGCTGTATGCTTTGCATGTATTTGACTAATATTTTTAAATCCTTGTAGAACATTAAAGAGATTTAAAACCATTATTCACACTTCCCCACAACCCCCTGGTATCTTGTGCCATAAAAAATGGGGGGCCGGAGCAATAGCACAGCAGGTAGAGCATTTGCCTTGTGCGCAGCCGAACCGGGTTCAATCCCCAGTATCCCATATGGTCCCCTGAGCTCTGCCAGCAGTAATTCCTGAGCACAGAGCTAGGAGTAACCCCTGAGCATTGCTGGGTGTGACCCCCCAAAAAAAAAAAAAAAGAACAACTCAAGAAATCCCAAAGCTACAAAGAACACCCTAATGTTCTTTACACTGTAGGTAGCCTTTCCTTAACAGTCACAGGTGAGTTCATCCAAACATACCACAGAGAAGACGGAGGTGGGCACGGCACTGTATTGTCACTGCCCACGTATGCTATACAATTCCCCCATCACTTTCAAGCCACTATGAACATAATTACCTTCTTCCTTGTCTGGCACCGCTAGCCACTGGATCAGGCTGAAGAGCAGGAGGATCACCAGGCAGGCCATGCCGATGCCTCGGAAGGTCGCAGCAGCCCCTGTGAAAACGGATCATGCTATACAGTAATTTCAGGCGGACATGGTGGCTTCGTTCCAAAGTCTGGAGCCAAGGCAGGAGAACTGGGGATGGCTCGGGGAAAGCAAATAGCTATTACCTTTCTAGAATACCCCAAAACACAGGGCTGACTGGGTGCAATACTGGATCTGCCACTGATCAAATTTTTAATTGTATTTGTAAAGACTGCCTCAGAATGCTTTTATCATAAAAGCCAGCGGTATTTTCTTGACAAAGGCCAACCACCTGCTCACCAGCCCCTAAGTCCCATAAATCTAAGGAGGAGATGGCGGAACTCAGAGTGCTATAAATTCTGACTAGCAAGCAGTGAAGATGTTGGCTGAGCAATCAGGATGTGAAGCAGGTCATCTCATCCCCACCCCGGGGGAGGGGGAGCACGAAGCCCCAACAAAGAGGATTTGACGATCACAGAGGAGTGATATTTACAAAGCCAGCCTACAGTTAAGAATTTTTCTGGTTCAAAATTGCCTTTATGGCTCCAAATCTTCACAACGATAAACTCCCCTTCCCTGGCATTTTTATCAGCAAGTGTTGGGTACTTTCCCTGCAGCCAGAAGCCCGTGCTTACTCATTTGTTGGCCTCCTTTGAAGTATCTGTGTAGCTTGGGTGTAGTCGTTTGTCAGAGGAGTGGGGGTCGTCCTCTGACAGTTAACAGTTCAGTCACATGACTTTACAATTGTGACTTTCATGGAGTTCAGGGAAAGAACATTGATAGTGGGGTTCAGCTTCTGGTAATCTTGAGAAATAATCTGTTTATTGAGTTGTCGCTGAAAATTCCTAAATCTGCATCCAAACTACGAAAAAAGAGAAAGCCGTTCTTACCGAAATAGTTGACCAGAACGCCTCCGATCATGGCCCCACAGCCACGGCCCAGGCCCAGATGTAGGCCCTGCAGGATGCCCTGAGCAGACGTCCTCAGCTCGGGGAACCGCAGCGCTGAGGTAAGAGATACAAGCTGCCCAGATGGCCGCATGCGTCACCCCTGAGGAGGAAGGACAGAGATGCCATCAGTCCTACTCTTTTTTTTTCTGACTACAATACTATAACACATTTTTGTTAATTGAATTACCATGGCATACACAATTATAAAATTTTTCATCACTGAGTTTCAGTCATACAATGTTCCATATCCGTCCCTTCACTAGTGCTCATTTTTCCACCATCAATGTCTTCAGACTGCCTCCAAAGACAGACACCTCTCTCTCTCTCTCTCTCTCTCTCTCTCTCTCTCTCTCTCTCTCTCTCTACACACACACACACACACACACACACACTTTTCTGAGAAGAGTGAATTCTGAATTCAAATGCATATGTTTCATGTCGATACACACATCTACTAAAAATCACTGTATCACTGTCTTCCCGTTCATCATCGATTTGCTTGAGTGGGCACCAGTAACATCTCCATATGTCCTGTCTCATGCAAGTAGAGCCCAAGGGCACCTGCTTGCTCCAGGAACATAAAGAGCCTCAAACCATTCCATCAGGTCATGGGAATGAGGTCTATAATTGTTACTGGCATTTGGCATATCAAATATGACATGGGTAGCTTGCCAGGCTCTGCCGTGCGTAGCATACTCTTGTAGTCATCTCTAAATCCAACATTTATTGATGAAGTGCACAGCCACTTGCAGCCAAGCGAGCCGGGCTGTGATAGGCTGGTCTGCTGGTTGGAGTTCTGATGAGGGGGAAGTCTGGATCTGGAAAATGGAGGCCCTTATGGAGTAGGGGGAGTCATCTGGCTTGTTGCGAGGCTCTGTTGGGGTGGCGGGCCAGGGCTAGAACCCACCATCCCTCCCGGGTGCCTCATGAGCGGGTGGACACAGGGAGAGCTTTTGTGGTAAAATGTACCTGACTCAAAACATACCATTTTGTAGGTATAGTTCAGTATCATAAAGTGTATCCACTGTGTTCAGCAATCACCACCACCATCCATTTCCAACATATTTCCCCTTCTTCCAGCAGCACCAAGAATTAAATCCAGTCAGGGAACAGACCACTGAGCCCCATCTCTCAGCCAACTCTACCAGCTTTGTTTGTTTTTGTGATCTCATATCACATGTATGTACTCACCAAACAAGAACTCCCATGACCCTGGGAAACAGCTTTTGACCTTCTGTCTCAAGAGCTGAGGACCCTATGGACCTTATAGAAGTAGAAGCATCCTGTGTCCAGCCTTCTGTGCCTGTCTAATTCACTTGGCATAATGCCTTCACAGTTCATCTACACTGATCCCTGTCAGAATTTCCCTCCTTTAGAACAGTGCTATCTCAATGTGTACTGCTAGTACATCCCCTAGTTGTGTCCAGGGACATCTTTGGCTGCTGTGAAAGGCTGCTCTTATGCATCTGCTGTGCACACACCTGAGTTCCTGCTGTCAATTTAACTATATCCTCACTGCAGTCCAGAGAATCAAGCTGCAAAGGCAGGTGCTCTACCACTTAGCCATATCCCCAACCGCCCCAGCTCTCAGTTCTCTTGAGTATACAGCTAGAAGTGGAATTACTGGATCATACAGTGATATATTTAATATTTTAAAGGACTGCCTGCCTGCCTTCCACAATAACCGCACCAATTAACATTCCTACCAGAAACCCACAATATTTCTGTTTTTTTTTTTAAATAATCACAATTATGATGGATGTGAAACAATATCTCATTGTGGTTTAATTCCCTAATGGTTAGTGATGTTGAGTTAGTTTAAAAATGTGTTTATTGAACATTTTTTCATATTTTTCTCTGGAAAATGTTGAATTTCTTTGCCCAGTTTATGAATTGGATTATCTAATTTGCTATCAAGTTATAGTAGATTTTCTTCACACAGAACACACTTATTTTGGCATTAAGATTATTTTCAATAGTGTTTTGGTATAATTAGCATCATGATTAACATTTCTTGGGATACAGCTTTCTATATCTTCAATGACTTATATTGACTGTAATTCTACAAAAGTAGTTAGTTAACATGGTGCAGAGCTGCTACCAGCTCTCCGGTACTCAGCTGATCTTGAGGCACCCAGGAGGGAAGGCAGGTTCCAGCCCTGGCCCGCCATCTCAATAGAGCTTCGCAAGAAGCCAGAGGATCCCCCATACCATGAGGGCAGTATTTTCAGCATCAAGACTCCACAGCTTGCCAGAGCTCAACCAATGATAAACCCTAAACATCTGCAGGGCTAGCTGCAATGTGTAAAAGAAGAGGGAGAAAGATGCAGAGACAGTGAGAGACAGAGAGAGAAACAGAGGAAAAGGGGGTATCTGCTGTTGAGGCAGCCTGGGGGTGGGCGGGAGGGGTGTGGGTACATTGGTGGTGGGAATGGGGCACTGGTGGAGGGATGGGTACTGGAATACTGAATTACCAAGAACCAATTATGAACACCTTTGTAATTGTACGTCTCATGGTGGTATAATAAAAAAATTCAAAAAAAATACAGATTTCCTTCCTTTCAAAATAAATAAATGAATTGAACATTCAAAAAAAAAAGACAGAAAAGTCGATCTCTCTCTGTTGTGGTTCATCAGTAAATGCACAAGATGCGAGCCTACCACTGAGAGCCTACCACCCGCACAGCAGAGGGTGGCAAACTACCCGTGTAGTATTTGATATGCCAAAAACCAGTAACAATTATAGACCTCATTCCCTTGACCTGAAGGAATGGTTTGAGGCTCTTTGTGTTCCTGGAGTGAGCAGATGCCCTTGGGCTACACTACCACACAACAGGATGTATGGAGATGTTACTGGTGCCTGATTGAGCGAATTGATGAACAATGGGAAGACAAGTGATACAAGTGACAAGTTAAAGATTCAAAGGAGATAACAATTTTATGCCTTTTAATATGTGATTCCAATATATTTTCTAAGAGTATAAAAGCTATTTAAATTGCTTCATTTCAGTTTCATTATATTTCATCACTTGTTGGGAGGAGAGGCTGAAGATAACAGGGGAAATGGCTCATTATTGGAATGTAAAGCAACTGGACATTGACTGAACTTAAATCTCTATTAGAATCCTCCTTTACAGTGATTCTGATAGGGAGAAGGGATTGAGAAATTACGAATATTAAGTAGATTAACATGGATTTGGTCTCTGATAAATTATCTCATTAGGATATGAGAAATTCTGAAGTTATATTTTCCAAAACAAACCTAAAAGATTAATGTTCAATTAAGATTTAATCTGACATTAGTCTGCATTAGACTGAAACAATATATAACAAGAGCTGATTTTCTCCTCCTTCCCCAAACCATTAAAATCTAGACAAAATACAGGAAGCAATAATAGTTTCCAAGACATGAGACATCAGCCCAAGATCAGAGATTCCTGAGATCACTGGGAACAAAGGAGTCCCCAGCTTGCTGCAGGCAGAGTTGGAAACCTGCAGGGCACCAATAGGAACCACTGAATAAATTTAAGAGATAAGTTTCCGGGAGACCATTCAGGCAGTGCTGGAGGGTCACAACGACACAGAACCTCCAGCCCTATGCTGTCTGCATAGGGCTTCTCCCAAGAGTCCAGCACAGCGCTAATCAGCAAAAGAAGGTATAGGAACTATCCATACCCAGGGAAGAGCTGCCCAGAGCAAGACAGGAAACAGTATCCTGCTGAGAAATAAATTCTGTCTTTCATCACTGTATCACTGTCTTCCCGTTCATCGTCGATTTGCTCGAGCGGGCACCAGTAACATCTTCATATGACCTGTCTCATGCTAGTAGAGTCCAAGGGCATCTGCTTGCTCCAGGAACATAAAGAGCCTCAAACCATTCCATCAGGTCATGGGAATGAGGTCTATAATTGTTACTGGTATCTGGCATATCAAATACGACACGGGTAGCTTGCCAAGCTCTGCCGTGCGGATAGCATACTCTTGTAGTCATCTCGAAATCCAGCATTTATTGATGAACCACGTGGGCGCTTGCGGCCGTATGAGCTGGGCTGTGATAGGCTGCTCTGCTGGGTGGAGTTCTGACGAGGGGAAGTCCGGAAAATGGTGGAAAATGGAGGTCCTCATGGAGTGGGGGGTCGTCTGGCTTGTTGTGAGGCTCTGCTGGGGTGGCGGGCCAGGGCTAGAACCTGCCATCCCTCCCGGGTACCTCATGAGCAGCTGGACACAGGGAGAGCCAGTAGCAGCTCTGCCCCATGTCTGTCTTTCATAATTTATGAAAATTCTGTTTTGGTAAACCATTCTGAGGAAACTTAAGATTTCAAGGATGGCTGAAGTCTTCATAGGGTCTTGTGTTGGCCTTACAAAGCATTAGCAATGTATAAGCCCATAGGACCTTACATCCCGGTCCCACATAAACCATCTTTAAAAAGCAAGATCCAGAAGGCTCATACTAGTTTCTGTAACTTAGCTGCAGTAAGAACAAAACTTAATTTTATAGGAATACAAAAATACTCAGCTCCCAGCAAGGTAAAATTCACAATGTCTTATATACAATTCTGCTACCAGCAATGGCCTTACTTAAGCAGCTCCATATGGAATGATACTGGGAACATTACGAACTAGAGTTAACAGAAAAACACCAAAATAATTTTTCCTGGGAGCGAGAGAGAGAGAGAGAGAGAGAGAGAGAGAGAGAGAGAGAGAGAGAGCGCACAGCTGGTAAGGCTCTTGCCTGGCACTCAGACTACCTGGGTTCAATCCCTAGCTCTGCAGATGGTTCCCCAACTCCCACCAGGAATGACCCTGAGAGCAGTCAGGAATAAGTGTTGAGCACAGCTAGGTGTGGCCAGAAACCAAAGTCATAATAATAACAACATAAATATTCTTAATTTCATATATGCTTTTGTAATCATTTCAACTAGGTTATTTCTGAACTAGAAAGAAGGACTAGATGATTAGAGTAGTATGCACACTTAAGTTCTACAGAAATCAAGTAACATATTTGCTTTATCTGATGAAACAATTCCAATTCTTTAACATCAGCTTTCGAAGAAGTAAATAAGGCCAAGATAGAGTCTTAATTATAAAAGTTGACACAGTGGTGCGTAATTGAAATATTTTAGTGCTTTCATTTACATTTTGACTGATAACTTCATTTCTTTTCAGTTATGCCTATATTTCGGTAGATAAATCTCAAAGACTTAAAAATGGCTCTTGCCTTTTTATGTATAATCTAAGAAGTAAAAAATGAATTTATCCAAAATTAACTGAATTATAAACATCCAGCAAATATTTAAGAAAACTGTTTCTTAACCTGATTTATTAAAGACCCCAAACCACATGTATGGTTATAAATTCACTCTTTGGGTACAGATCCTTCCTAGTGATGCTCAGGACAGGAGCCACTGCAGGTGACACATGGTCTGGTGGTGTAACAGGGCCTCATGGCCCAGAGATGCCATGAGGTGGCAGGGATTAAGCTCACACCAGGTTTGCATGGAAGCCCTCTGAGATAGTGCCTTGGCCCCCATAACTTTGATGGTTATGGGGTTGATGACAAAAACTTATGTCCATGACGAGCAAGATTTCCAAACAAACAAAATGGACTGTGTAATTATGTGACAAGATGTTACTATGCTCATTGCTCTATTTCTAGGTCAAAATTCTAGCAGTTATTCTCTTAAATGCAAAGATTTAGGCAAAAATAATCTCTTCCAGTGACAGGGTTTTTTTTATAGCACAACTCTTAAGGATTTTATATAACTTCCCAAATAATTAAAGCATTTTCCAGCAGGATGACTCTTTAAAATCAAGATGCTTTTAAACTGTTCTTTGAATTTTTGGTGGGTAATAAGTGGCAGTTATAAAGATTCTCTATAGCTAGAGTCCTAGAGTTTTCTTATAGCTTTCTGAGACTGATTGGATCATTGAAAACTATACTCTTTAAAGCAACTCAGGTTGTTAATTAACTGAAGTGAAATAGCAAAAAAAAAAAAGGGGGATTTTTTTTCCCTCATACTAAAAAAGCAAAAAGAATAAAAGCTACTCTGTATTTGCTAACATTTTCCAGGCATATATACAACTCTTCTCTCGTCAGAACTCCACCCAGCACACCAGCCTATAATAGCCCGACTTGTGGGCCGCAAGGCGCGTGGTTCATCAATAAATGCTGGACTTAGAGATGACTACAAGAGTATGCTACCTGTACAGCAGAGCCTGGCAAGCTACCCGTGTTGTATTTGATATGCCAAATACCAGTAACAATTATAATCCTCATTTCGAAATGGATTGAGGCTCTTTATGTTCCTGGAGCAAGCAGATGCCCTTGGGCTCTACTAGCATGGGACGTATGGAGATGTTACTGGGGCCTGCTCGAGCAAATCGATGATGAACGGAAGATAGTGATAGTGATATACAACTAATTTTGACACCTTGGCAAATGAGACAGCATCCCTGACTCTGGATTGTCGACGGAGGTCGGAACTCCGGATTCCTTCTCTCACTTGAGTGAGGCATGATATTCCAAGCATAGCTCTTTTGATTCCTCTTTGGGAGACCCGAATAGCATTCTCATCCTGCTTTCATAGGGCTCAGGTCTCTGAAGTGTATGTTAATGCAGGGAGAATGGTACAGTCGAAGAGATGTGCCGGGAGCAGGAAGTTCGTTGTCCTTATAACTATTTCTTCCATGCTCTTGAAGGCATTCCATGCTGCTTTCTTCCTCTTGTGCAGCTCAGATTTTAGGTCATTCATCACGTTGAGTTCTCGACCTAGGTATACATAACTGCTGCATTCAGAGATGCTTCTTCCACTGAGAGTGAATGGGCCTCTGGAACTAGTTCATTTTCATGAACATTGTTTTGTTGAGATTCAGCTGTAGATCTACCTTTCCACATTCTAAGTCGAAGTCAGTCAGCATTTGTACTGCTTGGCTAATGTTTGGTGGTATAAGAATGATGTCATCAGCAAAGCGGAGGTGGTGTAGTTGCCAAACATCGATCTTCAATCCCATTTCTTCCCATTCTAATTGTCGCATGGCATTCACGAGGGTGGCACTGAAGAGTTTCGGTGAAATGGTATCACCCTGCCGAATCTCTTTTTTTATTAATATTTTATTATACCACAGGGAGATATACAATTACAACGTTGTTCATGTTTGGAGGTTTCGGTCACATAGTGTTCCAGCACCCCGCCCTCCACCAGTGCCCATTTCCCACCACCAGTGTCCCCAATTCCCTCCCCCTCCCATAGCCTGCCTCCATGGCAGGTTCTTTATCTCTTTTCTGTCTCCCTCTCTCTCTTTTCCTTCTCTTACATCTTGTGAATTGCAATACATACACTTAGAGGCCATCATGTGCATTTCTTTGCCTGTATTTAATGCTTAGTTCTAGGTTGGTATTAGCCCTTTCGACATTTATTTGCACATGTTCCCTTCTCTGTCTTACCTAACCTCTGACTCCCACACATTTGTGGTAATTTTCACTTTTGGTAAGACCTCCTGATCCACGTTTCACCTGACATTGGACTTTCATATCATAATATGTGTGTGTGTGTATATATATATATATATATATATATATATATATATATATATATATGTCATGCAAATAAATGAGGTCATTCTATATCTCTCTCTTTCCTTCTGACTAATTTCATTCAACATGATCCTTTCCATGTCCATCCATGTATAGGCAAATTTCATGACTTCATTTTTCCTAACAGCTGCATAGTATTCCATTGTGTAGATGTACCAAAGTTTCTTTATCCAGTCATCAGTTCTTGGGCACACTAGTTGTTTCCTGGTTCTGGCTATTCTGAATAGTGCTGCTATGAAAATAAAAGTGCAGATAGATGGTGTTTCCGCTGTGTGTTTTTGGCTTCCCAGGGTACATTCCCAGGAGTGGTATGGCTGGGTCAAATGGGAGCTCAATTTCTAGTCTTTGGAGGAATGTCCATATTGTTTTCCAGAAAGGTTGTACAAGTCGACATTCCCACCAACAGTATGAGAGTTCCCTCCCCCCCACCCCCACATCCATGCCAGCACTAGTTTTTTTTATCCCTTTTTGATATGGGCCAGTCTCTGTGGTGTGAGGTGATATTGGAGGACAGGTTTAGCTAATCTGGAAGCTTTGTTATTTTGCCCACTCCCAGCTTAATCTATTTAAGCCAAGGTTCATTCTAATGAGACCTCTCTTCTATGTAAACACTGCTAGACTGTGTGGCAGTTACAGAAGTCACCTTGATTGAATAACTTCTGACTTATACATCTACTAAGACTTCTATGTTTTCTAGATTGGGCACAGCTCCTCTTTATACCCACTGCACCCAGCGTGGGACAGTTAGAATTTACCAGGAGACTACCACCCTGGCTACGCTGACACTATAGGAAGACTATAGGAAGGATCATACTAGTTTGGTCTAAGCAGGCGAGTGTGACCCTTTCAGAGAACAAGATACTCAAAATCACCCTGGTGCAGATAATAATAAGAAGGACCTTGTGGGCACCATCTAGATTACATGAAGCTCATGAAGTTAAGATGCATTACTTTATACCAGCCCCCTCTCTCCAGTGTTTTACATAAGAGATAATCTTGTTAGAAAGGATTAGACCTTGGCATAACCTTTGTTTATAACTGCAATAGGGTGTGGCACTACACTCTGTTTAGGGTTCTTTGTTGACATGACCCTCCCTGTCACAAATCGGATTACTTTGGTGTATATAAGGGGACTGACTTGAGGCCCCTTCACCTTTCACCTTTGGGCCTTTTAGCTTTCGGCTTTTTGGCTCCTGTGGCTTTTGGCTCCTCAGCCTTGCGGCTTTTGGCTTTCGGCTTTTTGTTCATTGGCCTTTTGCTCCTTCTTCTGGGTAGAACTCAGCTTGGGTGAGATCCTCTCTCTTTGGTGGAAGACTTTGGCTCTGCATACTATGGCTGGTCGCCCCAGGGCAGCTCCTGGGTGGGGCTACCGGGCTCAGACAAAATGGAGAGGGGAAGGGGCGACCCCAGCTCTATCTGGCGAATTCCCGCTTCTTGGAGCTGCCTACCTGAGCTCGAACTTGTTTTGCTCTGTTAAGCTGGTCTTGAGGTCAGCGTCCCTCCCAGGTGGGCTCTAATGTGCTGCAGCATCGGGACAGCGAAAATCGCCGCTAATGTGGTGGGTGAGTCTCATCGACTGCTTCTGGGACCCCCAGAGGTGATGGGCCAACACCCAAAACCCATCTGTCCTCCTGGGGGCCCTATAGTCAGCTGAGCTAGGGGAGAGCCGAGTTCTAGCTCCCCCAGCTGCGTCTGAGGCTTTGCATGCTATGGCTGGTCGCCCCAGAGCAGCTCCTGGGTGGGGCACCAGGCTCAAACAAAATGGAGAGGGGAAGGGGGCAACAGCTCCATCTGACAAATTCCCGGTGATTTCACCTCTGGGAGCTGCTCACCTGGGCTCGAACTCGTCTTGCTCTGTTAATCTGGCCTTGAGGTCAGCGTCACTCCAGGGCAAACTCTGATGTGCTGCAGCATCCGGACAGTGAAAGTGGTGGCTTATGTGGTGGGTGAGTCTCATCCGGCTGCCCCCAAAACACCCCCAGAGGTGATGGGCCCACTCAAAAACCACTGTCCTCCTTGGGGCCCCATGATCAGCTGATCTAGGGGGGAGGCCGAGTTCCAGTTCCCCAGTCGCGCCTGAGGCTTTTGCAAGCTATGGCTGGTCACCCAGGGCAGCTCCTGGGTGGAGCCACAGGACTCAGACAAAATGGAGAAGGGGAAGGGCCGACCCCAGCTCTATCTGATGAATGATTGTTGAAGTGTACAAATGAGAAAGATCCTGAAAGGACCTGTGCTAAAATCCATTGCATCTAAGATTAAACCATGGCAGCAAAGCCACCGCCACGCCTTACACCGCACGTGTAGCCGTGGATCTGGAGTCTCTGTCTTGCGGCGGTTGGCTGTGGTGGCTGGAGCTCAGAGTCACGCCCACTGAGCCTGGAGGCTGGGGACTGGGCGGAGGCCCCAGTCCTTGCTCAAGTCCAGCAGGCGCAGCCGCCTGCATGGCGAGGGAGGCCCTAGGAGCTATGTAGGACACGGCCAGGCACTGGCTGAGCCTTTTGCCTTCCCGGGAACTCCATAGGGCTGCTCACCATGAGGCCGAGCTGCACAGCCGTGGACTGGAGTCTCTATCTTGCCTCGCTTCCCTTTCTTATACATTGTAGATTGTAATATATTCTAGAACATGATTGGTTCCACTAGTTTGATGTACCAGGTGCGGACCACAAAAATGGCAGCTAATATGGTAAGTGAGTCTTATCTGGCTGCTTCTGAGGCTCTAGAGAGATGATGGGTCCACTCCCAAAACCCATCTCGCCTCCTGGGAGCCTCATGGTCAGCTGAGCTAGGGAAGAGCCAGATGGCAGCTCTCCCCATGCGTCTGAGTTTCTCATCTTTCTGTCTCTATTTCTGTCTCTGTATTTCTCTCTCTCTTCTCCTACACCTTGTGTGACTTGCCTTACAATTTATGATGCAATTATATATGCGTGTATTCAGTAGTGAATTCTAGTGTGACATTATAGTTTCTCATTCCCCATCAACCTCCCCAGTTCGTAACAACTACAATGATCATTATGGTGTACAAATGTGAAAGATCCTGGGAAGGACATGGTCCTAGCCTACTTTGTTGTCTAAGCCTCTTGCATGGCTGCGCACTGTCACAACTGTGCATCTGGTCTGCCCCTCGTCTGGTTCATTTGGTTGCGGAGGCTGTGTGCCCATAGCCATGCTCACTGGCATGGAGAGGGAGGAGCCCAAATCCCTGCTCCAAATCCGGCCAGCGTGGCTTCCTGCCACATGACTGCTTTACCCTAGGAGCTACGTTGGTCTCGACCAGGGACTAGCCAATTCCTCAGAGACTCCATGGGCTGCTCCACATGGGCCGGGCAGCACAGCTGTGCATCTGGTCTGTCCCTTGTCCAGTTCATCTCTATTGTTAATGTTTTTGGCATATCAGGTACACCATGGGTAACTTGCCAGGCTCTGCCATGGCTCTGGGTTCATCCCAGGGGGCCCAGTCTTTTCCTATGTCAGACCATCCACCATCCAGGGACCATGGGGCAGAGCCCTGGGGGGTGTAGACAAGCCTGTCTCCTGTCTGCCACCTGCCAATGCAGCCAGGCATCACAGCCACACTTGCAACACTCGAGGGGCAGGTGGCCCAGTGGGAAAAGTGCTTTCACAAGATCACAAGATCAGCCGAGTGAAAATTAAGGAGTCTACTATTCCCGAGAAAAGTGTACCTTTGGGCAGGCTATAGGAAGGTTAATCAGTTTGGTTAAGTAATTTCAAAGGCAACAAGTCACCAGCATCTGGGTGATTTCACCATTAGATGTTTTATTTTCCTGTTTACATAGAGTGTATGGGGACAGGGCAGCAGCACTGAATGTAGTCGCTGAGGCACGGAGGCCGCAGAGACTCTGCCATCTTCCACATCTGGCTGCCCTGGATACCAACAACCAACAGGACATAGAGGGAAGAGAAGATGGCACCTGGGGACATTTCTGGGCTTAGTTTGATGCCATGTTAATTTTTTCTACTCATATTCTCCTTCCCATAACCAGTCATACAGCCATACATAACTGAAAGAGAAGCTGGGAAATACAGTCTGGCTGGATGTCCATGAAAAAATAGGAACAGTGACTAGCTAGCTGGGCGCTCTGCCAGACCGCGGCCACTAATGGCATGGACTTTCCCAAGATAGCCACAGCCCCTATAGAGAGCACTGGGCTGTGGCTGCAAGACTCTCTTATGACAGGCAGGAAAGGAACTTTCTATGACACATGACACTCACTGTTTAAGACCAACACTTGCTCTCTCCAGCAAGAGACGGTACTGCATCAGCCTCCTTCACGATACCTTCAGCTGCACTTGCTGACCACCTACATCAAGTCCCTGCCTGGCTTTGAGAATATGAAGGAGCATCTCGCTTTCTACAGAGTGTCAGGCGGGTGAACAAAGCAGGGCTTTGCTGCAGGGGAGCAGGCTCAGGTCCTTGAGAAAAATAGACCTATCCTGCTCAAGCCTGAATAGCAGCAGAGCCAGACCACATTGAACTGAAACATCAGGGAGAGGTCTGCATGTTGAGAGAGGAGGGTAACAGTCTTTGGGGATAAAAGGCCCAAACTCCATGGGGCTTCCATGGGCATTCCCTTAGAAAAAGACACATGAAGGGCTATAAGAAAATGTCCACAAAAGATACTACAATGTTTGGCAGGGGAGGTGGTCACATGAATTCAATCTGCTTGCATTATGCCTGGGGCATACTTTCAAGTGGCTTTTAGGAGGCAACCATCCCAAACTGTTTCATCAGTACCTGGCAATGTTCTGTGTCACATGCTTAGTGTTTCTCCCTATAAAGCCACACAGGAGACCAGCTTTTAGATCAAAACCAGCAGAACTGCCCCTTCCCAAATACAAGCTTCAGCTCAGTGTGTACTCAGTTTGTGCTTATACCCACACCTTGGAGCTTAAGTCATGGCCAGGCTGTAAACTGTGATTCTGCCTCTGAGGGCAGAAGTTTCTAGGTGACTTCTCCTTCATCCTGACTCTTTCATACTTCTAATTTCTTATTTTACTTTTTTATTACTTAAAATTGGGAAGGCTGGGGCTGGAGCGATAGCCCAGTGGGTAGGGCGTTTGCCTTGCACGCGGTCGGCCTATGCCGGCCTGGGGTCGATCCTCGGCATCCCATATGGTCCCCTGAGCACCACCAGGGAGTAATTCCTGAGTGCAGAGCCAGGAGTAACCCCTGAGCATCGCCGGGTGTGACCCAAAAAAGAAAAAAAATTGGGAAGGCTGATAACTATGGCAAATTTTAGTAACTATAAATCATAGCAATGGCAAAGAACAAAATTATAATGTAAGAGACTCTTCTGATTAAGATTAGTTCTATTAGTAACACTGGTGTCTTTCCTATACCAACTTTTTCAACCCAAATGCTACACAGAGAAACTCTACATGTGATAAGATACCTGTGTTTCAAAGGTTAAGTCAGACAGAAAATTTCCCATGGGGTTTAACAGATGGAAGCCATGTCTATAATTTCCACTGTCGATAAGGTAGTGTAGTAACCCTTTCATGGGAAGGACCTGATTCTGATGTAGCTGCAGAGGTGTGCTCAGTAAGAGATAAAGCTTCAGAAATGTTTGGTTCTACACCTCCCACTGGTAATATGACAAATCCATCTTTCATCAGAATCTTAACCTAGATCCCATTGCTCTAGCATCTGGCAGAGAAACAGTCCTTGTTTTCAGTCTTCATTGTCTGCCATTAATTCAAGTATCTCAAGAGGACCCTGCTAGGGACAGTCACCCTAGACTGGCCCAACTCTCCTTCAGTACATTTTAGCTGCAAGGATCATTTGATCCCATTCACTTTAATGTCTGTCAACCAATACTCACTATGAAAGGAGCATAGTCAAATCTGGCTTGATTTCTATTGAATGTCTATAATTCCTGACCACCATCATGAATGCTTTAAAGTCTTCTTATACAAAGAGTAGAGGAGAAAATGCTTACTGGTTTTAAAAATGAGATCCTGGCAACAAGCTCAACAAGCTATTCCACCTGATGTAGCAATACTTGGATCCATTGGTTCTTTATAATTAGTTGTAGGCTCTTTATGGATAGGAATTTTTTTAAATGTTATTTCTGGGCCACACCTGGCAATGCTCAGGGGTTACTTTTGGCTCTACATTCAGGAATCACTCCTGGCTGTGCTCGGAGGACCAAATGGGATGCCAGGGATTGAACTAGGGTTGGCCACATGCAAGGCAAACACCCTCCCCACTGTACTATCACTCCAGCCCTTGGAAATTTGTTTGCTGCTTCTTTCCATGGTGCAGCCAGTAGCTCTAGAGAATGATAGAGTTGCTGCCTCACGAGAGCTGAACTGCTAAATGGAAATGGCTACAAGAGAATATTTGCTATGAAATGTGAGAAATATCTCGAAAAGAAACCTCCTAACAAATCCCAACAGCCTGGAAAGACACAGCTGGATCTCCAGATAGATCCCTCGCACGGCTCTTTCTGGATGACTAAAGAACAGGAATTTCGGTTTATCCTCATCCCCTGTGCTAGGCTGAGATGGTGAAGAGTTCAGGGGAGGAAACTCCAGAGGCTTCTCCTCCCTCTGTTACATGCAACCCAAAGAGGAAAAGATGGTGACCAGAAATAGGGAGTAAAGACCATCCCTTCTCTTTCCCTGAATTACCCCCCATGTGGACCATTTTCCTGGTGAATGGGTGACAGGGATAAATGAGACCTCACCTTTGATTTTTAAGTGAAGACCCTCTTTAGCCTCGTTTGAAATAGAAGAATTGAAATGCTGGCTATTCTGTATCAGTGATTAGGATTAACAGCCCACTCCCTGTCCCAAAGACGGAGTCATTGGTAAACCTCAGGAACCGGCCCACACAAGAGATGAAGACATGAACTGGAAAGATGGCTCAAAGGCTGAGTACATGTTTTGCATGCAAAGGCCCATGTTTTATCACTGAACCACATGGGCACATAGGGGCACTGCCGGGAACGAATGCAGAGAGCTGGGAATAGCCTTTGAACACTGCTGGGTGTGGCCCACAAGCCCAGTCCCCCTTCAAAAGAAAGAGAATTACAGGGCATGTATCATGGCAGTGCAGACTTCCTGTAATTAAATCACTTAGTGCTCTCAGCCTCATTTCTCATATTTATTGCATCTTGAGTAAAGACAACTTAGCACAGAAACTTTATAGCCAGTTAGACAAGGCTTGTAAAGGTGGAAGAATCCAGAATGCCAAAATACACTTTTTTTTAATTAAAAAAAAAGTATTCCTGTGACACAAGATTAACCCCACATGATTATTTACAATTGCCAAGGGATGGGCGTGGGTCAAAGCAGAGCCAGGCACTTCCTCCCACTTTGGTGTAGCCGAACACTCAGCACACACTTCTGGGGAATGAAACCAATTTTAGACAAAAGAGCTCTTGGAACTGATCCTGAGTCCTCAGACTGGAAGATTCTGGTTTCTGCTCCGTAACAAGGTCCCTGCTGGCACCGGGCAAACCAAAAGGAAACACGCAGATAAAAACTAAAACCAGCCATGGGGAGGCAGAATTCCTGCTTCCCTTTAGAACATGGGCAATTCCCAAAGGCCTGCTATAATCACCCTGAGGTGTGTAAGAGCACTATAAATACTCCTGGTGTGCAGCTGGAATATCACAGGTGCACCACTTGGGGCCTTAAGGGGCCAGTCTGTTTCCACGCTGTGCTCTGGTTCATGGTTCCTGGAGCTCACTGGTCCAAATGCTCACTCTACACGATCACTTGGTCGACTCCTCTGCACCATTCCAAACCCAGCTCATTTCCTAAGGGAGTCTTTCTAATTATCCCTCCACAGCCTGCTTCTGACTTCACAAAGCTAATCATTCATTTCTCAGATGGTATGTATGTATAGTAATTACCTGTTTACATGCCAGGCTTCTGGAACAAACAGTGAAACCTTAGGGCCCAAACTAATATAATGATTTGATTTTTTTAATTATAATCCCAGGCCCTGAGCATACTGCCTCAAAGTAGCTATTTAGCATATCTTTATTAAAATAAAAGGGAAAGTTTGTTAGTTGGTTGATTTTTGGACCACACCAGGCACTGCTTAGGGACTATTACTGACTGCTCAGGATCACTCCTGGCAGAGCTTGGGGGACATAAGCAGAGCCAGGGATCTAAACCAGGGCTCTATTTTCTTAAGTCATTTATGCAAATGCCATTTCTGATCTAATTTACAAGAAAGTAATTTAATTCCTACATTATTAAATAGGCATGTAATACTGTAATGTGATTATTGTGATGTTATTATGGAATATTAAGTAATCACATGTGCACTGTTAATTCATGTATAATAATAAGAGTAGTCAACACTAAAGGCATACCCACTGGTTTTCATATGTGCACTGTTTGTTCATGTATGTACACTATTTATTCATGAGTCAAAGAGTGTAGGCAGTCTTAGGGCACACTCATTGGTTTCCACATGGCAGCTGTGCATGGCACATCAACGAATCCCACAGCCAAGTCGGTCGGAGATGCTGCCCGACAGAGTGGAGCAGAAATGGAGATGGGAATTGTGGGCATGGGACTTGCTTCTGCACCAGTCTTTGCCATGATGCATATTTATGCTTGTTACTCATAAAGGACACAATGCTGAGATGTGTGTTCCGCTGTATGATTCTTCCAGAATTCTAGTTATTACAAGTAGTAAAGCTTTAATGATTTTCCAGTGTCTGTGCATTATAAATCCCTTTTAATCAATCACACTATTGCATCAGATCGAGAACAGTTAAATAGTATACTTTATATTATTACTGTAATATACATATCAGTTATAATTATAATCTTTTTTAAGAAGAGTAGGATGGTTTTTGTCATTGCCATGAGAAACTGAGAATAAGCCTGTGTTCTGTATATTTTGTCTCAATGTATAACTGGGGATCTTTCATTTCAGATTCATCATAACCAGAAGCTAATTACTAATTAAACTAATTACTTTCTTGTACTAAATTCTCAGTTAAAGAAAAATGATGTGATAACCTGTAAAGCTGATAAAATTTATATAATCATAAGCTATATGACACAATAATTCTTTTGGGCACTCTCAGAAAATCTCAAATCCTGTGATCTTGTCCTGCCCCTCTGTTTGAAACATTATGTCACCATGGATGGGTGAGTCAATCTAATATGGTTTTCAGAATATAGTCTGATTACATAAAAATACATCAACAAGGTCTGGATAGAAATCTAGATGGAGAGATTTAATCCCAGGCATCCCATAGTACCCTGAGCCCTGTCAGGGGTGATCCTTGAACCAGGAATAAGCCCTAAGCATCACCAGTGTTGACACAGCCCGGATCATCAACACCCACCCCTGCTACAGTTTTTTTTTTTTTTTAATCCGGCCCAGGTATGCTGAACCAGAGACTCTCAGACATGGGGCAGAGCTGCTACTTGCTCTCCCTGTGCCCAGCCGCTCATGAGGCCCTCGGGAGGCATGGCAGGTTCTAGCCCTGGTCTGCCACCCCAGCAGAGCCTCACAACAAGCCAGACGACCCCTACGCCACGGGGGCCGCCATTTTCCACATCCGGACTTCCCTCTCGTCACAACTCCACCCAGCAGACCAGACTATCACGGCCTGTTTAGCGCGGCTGCTAGTGGCTGCGCAGTTCATCAATAAATGCTTTATTTAGAGGTGACTACAAGAGTATGCCACCCGCACGGCAAGCCTGGCAAGCTGCTCATGTTGTATTTGATATGCCAAATACCAGTCACATTTATATTATATTATATTCCCATGACCTAATATAATGGTTTGAGACTCTTTATGTTCCTGGAGCAAGCAGATGCCTTTGGGTTCTACTAGCATGAGACAGGTCATATGGAGATATTACTGGTGCCCGCTCTAGCAAATAGATGATGAACGGGAAGAAGTGATAGTGATAGTGATCACCAGTGTGGCCAAAGAAAAAAAATGAGAAACATAGTAATCCATGTTTCCAGCTCCCAAATTACACAGCAAGAGCAGCCTACTTTTTCTTTTTTTTTAAGTTACATGTTGAATGAAACAAGGCACTGAAGCCCAGGGAAGAACTCAGGTTGGGACACTTGGGAAAAGATGTAAAAGGTTCATAGGAGAACAACTGCCTAATTTAACTGAAGCAATGAAATAATCATGATATTTTCCAATAAGTAGGCTGAACCTACAAAAATAGCACAAAATCCTTCTAAAATAAATCCTCTCATAGTTTAAAACCACCTTTCGTAGCATATCTAAGCATTGCAACATAGGATTTATTCTGGAGTTCTTTCCTTGTTTAATCACCAAGTCTGAACCAAACCTAGTTTGCTTGGCTCAACACACAGAGCGACACTCAGTGTAACTGAAGAATCGGAGTGCTGACGTCATCCTTCCTAACTCCCACTTGCACAGCCTGTGAACCAACAGAACCGCCCTTCCTTTTGTAGAGTCAGATGCCAAGGGCCACTGAGCTTTAAATAGTCAGAAGTTCAGTTGGGAGGACAAATAATTCTAATTCCAGCTGCTAGCTTACCTTGAAGAACTTCCATGGGGAGAACAGTCCAGGCATTTTCCAGGTAGGAAATATAAATATAGCGAGCTGTGTTGCAAGCCAGACCAATGTACAGAACCCTACAAAATAAAAAGCAAAGGGAAATAATTGAGGACCTGAGATGAGCTATATAGCAAGCAAATATTAGCCAGTCTTTCCCCTGCCCAAGCTGTCCCATCACCTAGCAGCAAGTGTTCCAAACTTAGGAGAAAAGAAGCAAAAGGCGAATTATTTTAACCATAAGCTCTTAGGAAGACGATGGCTGCTTCTAACTGCCTTTGGCCTTCTCACAATGCTTGTTAATATAAAAAAACAAATATCACCCTTTCTGAACCTTAATTAGTAGCAGAGAAGATGCTTTTTTTAAGATCGTCTGGGCACACTGCCATCTATAATGACATTGCTGGCTTCCTTCCAGGTTCTGTAGGGTAGACACGGCTGGGAGGGCAGCCACTGCACTTGAGTGGGGGAAGGAAGGATGAAAACGAGAACATGAAAAGACAAGTGTGATCTTCCTTACAAATCCCAAGATGCCAAACAGTTTCACAAGGAGACTCTCAAGGTCATTAAAAACTATCATCCAAGGATGACCAATAAGCCATTTGGTAATCAAATACTGTTTCCTATTAGTTCAACTGATACATATTCATGTCTCAAAATTCATGACATCATATCTGCTTTTCAAAAACACTGGGAAATAAATCTCAATATCTCATTTCCCTCCTATCAATCACCACCACCAAAAGGGAATAAAACAAAATGAAGGCCCAGAGAGGTGCTCCCAACCCAGAAGGTTTCCGTATCTTTCCTTCTGAACTGGACAAGCTGGTTCTGAAGTAAACAGTGGCTGTTTCTATGTATGAAAAAACCTGATGGTGGGGGATTACTTTATTTCAGCTGGTTTCCATTTTCAGATGAGTTCCCTAACCTGAATGCTTTCTTTGCTTTCTTTTTTCTTTTTTTCTAAATTCAACTAGGACTGAGGTGAAAACTCAAAGGTACAACAATTAAGTCAAAAGAATAATCTGGTATTTTTCTAATCTTGCTCAGGTATATTTGTATATTAAAGTCATTTCTATAAACATCGCTTTCTTTTTCCAACGTTGGATCAGGGAAAGGAAATGCTCTGAGATCTACAACTGTAGTAGTGTAGTAAAGGAACTGAGGGCATGGGAGCGGAAACTGGAAAAGTGGATACCACAGAACAGGGAGAGAGGAAATAAATGAAGGGGAAGCGGGATTTAGGAGCTTCTTGGAAGGGTACAGAAAAAGTGCATTAGCTTATTCTGTGGAAATTGCGCTCATGTTTGCTATACTTTTTATGTTCTGAGGGAGGAAGGAATGCAGCCATCCTGTTTGTATGTTCTGCCCTCACCCATCTCTGTACTTGGGGGTGGGGGATCACTTCGGCCTGTTGAGCTACATCTCTCTCTGTCCCCTCAAGCCAGAGTTTGATAAAGAATTGTGTTGCACAAACTTCTTACAGAGCATCAAATAGGGTCCCTCTGTCGGAAAGAAACAAACAACAACAAAAAACTGGTGAAGTTACTACGCAAACACAACTTGCACACCGCTATGTCTGACTCCTTTAAAACAGGAGTTAAACAAGCTCTGTTGATGACGTCTACTCTCGGTTAACTCTTGAGGTTAAAACAATGTTTTGCACTAAAGGGTAATACAGAGAATAGTTCGGGCTTTGTAAATCTCTTGCAAGTACTTTGATGTATACAGTGAACACAACCAGAAACAACATGTAAATGGCCACAGATGTCTGTGTCTAATAATTGGAATTATGGACACTGAAATTGAAATTCCATACAATTTTTACACATGGAAAAAGTTTACTTTCCATTTAAAAGCAAAGAGAGCCTTTTTAGTTCAAGGGCCATACAAAAATCGGCAGCTAGCCAAATTTGGTTCATAAATTATAGTTTCCCAACTGTTGCTAAGCCCATCAGTTCTGACTAATTTTAGCTGTAAATCAGATTGACTAGAGTTGCTGTAAAAAAAAAACATGAATGTTAAGACCCACAATCCCAATAAAGATCCTTGGGGCTGGAATCGGAGCCATGATTCTTAAGTTCCTGATTTATTCAGATTCTGAGTCAGGATGGAGCACCAGTGTTCCAGCTCATCTTAAGCAGCATACTCAAACACATGCCTATAATACTCTCAAACAGAGAAACAGAGACCACATCTTCCTTGAGTTCATGCTGGCTATGCCAGTGGTTTCCAACCTTCTTACACAAGTATTTTGCAAACTGCCAGTACAGAAATAATAAATAAATAGTATTTGTGATAGTGTTTTCTGTATTGTTTTAAGTCTAATACTGTAAAATGAAGATGCTCTAGTAATCTAAAATGGAGCAAGACATAGAGCAATAAACAAAAAATACAATCATAGAGTATCTAGAAATTTTGAGAAAGCAGTATTTAATTCAAATAATGTCAGTGCAGAAAATGCTGTTGTCTTCTTGGCTAGAGTTTCTGATCCCGTGGTGTAGCATTGTTTCAGAGAGACAAAGGTCTGCATTGTTTCTTCAGTCTGATTTTTATCACTGAGGAGATTTAACAGTTAAGTGGCAATGACTTTTTCATAGACAGACAGGAAATTTTTGCAGACCAGTGTCAGTCCACAGAACCTTGAGGTGAAAAATCACTGGCCTATCCTGAACCTTGGCTGGGGCACCTCTGAATCAGGGTTACTATGACAACTGTCCTTTAACCCAGGTCTTACTGAGTCCAAAGGTCCTGTTTTTTTTTTTAAAGTCATCCAGAGTGGATCTATTGATCCAGATTTGAGGGGTAGCTTGTGCTCTGTTTAAACCATACCATGTGACGTTCAGTCACAGACCATACATTCTGTGTTTCAGATTGCCCCCAGCAAACCAAAAGTCTGTTTCCTTCCATCAGATTGGGATCATCACACCTACTCTGCAGACTTGTGAAGACGATAACACAGAGAATTGCCCCAATAAGCACTCAGTCTGTACAGCCTTATTACTTCATTTATTGATTTATTTTGGGGCCCACAAACAGTCATGCTCAGAGCTTACTTCTGGCTCTGTGCTCAGAAATTCTCGGGTTGTGCTCGGGGAACCATATGGGGCACCAGGTATGGAACCTAGGTTGGCCTCCGTCACGCCCGAACACGACTCGCAGGCACCAGTACACCCCCCAAGCCCAGGCCCTGCGCCCAGGACAGGCCTCACCAAGTCCCCCCGGCACTCTAGTCACCCAAACCACTAACCCCCCGCCCAGCAGCTAATAGCCCCGGTAGAGTTCTGCGAGGAAGTCAGATGGGAATGGGCCCCCATGGGTGGAATGTACAATAGGAATTTAGCAGCAACCACAGCCTGAGGCAGGGCTTCCTCCTGACATGTCAGGACCTTCGGCTCAGAGGCCACCGGTGGTTATGGGGATCCAGCAAACCAGGGTTGGGACATGCAGGCAAGTACCACCCCCCTTATTCTCTCTCTCTCCCTGGAGCCAGGAGGACCAGGCCTCCCTCACACGCGGGCAGTGCTCTACAACTGAGCTCCATCAGCCTAAGGAAATCTGAGAATATTAAACTTTGAGCAAATCAAACGAAGGACTCTCTTCTGATAGAGTTGTTTGCTAAGGGCATTGTAGCAAAAGGCAGGATGTTCTGAACCAAATGTGCAAGGCAATTGTACTATCACTTGGCTCCCCCATATTTGAATTTCTAAAAGATGAGGACACAATGCCCTTCTGTTTTCTGACTTGAGTTCTATCCCCAAATCGCACAGGAGAGGATCCTGCTCAACTATTTCTTTGGGGTTCTGGGATCCTAACCTGGGGCCTATAAGTGCAATGCATTTGCACTTACTGAGTGACATTCCTGGACTTAACTGCAACCTTTCTGGGGAAGCCAGTGGCTTCAGAAACCAGTAAGGTCCAGAGAGAGGATGGGGCTCAGGAGAGAGAACATGGAATTCTGGAACGAGGACAGGGTTCGAGAGAGAGAGAGAGAGAGAGAGAGAGAGAGAGAGAGAGAGAGAGAGAGAGAGAGAGAGAGAGAGAGAATGGGGTTCTAGAGAGAGGAGGGTTAGGGTTCCAGAAAGAGGAGCCAGAAGAGACAGAGAGAGAGGATGGGGGTTCTGGGGGAGGTGGGAGGAGGAGAGAGAGAGAGAGAGAGAGAGAGAGAGAGAGAGAGAGAGAGAGAGAGTTAAAAGGGAAAGAAAAGGGAGGAGAGAGATGTTGCAGTACACTTCTGCCCAGAACCTCTGCATCTGGCCTAGAGCTGCCTCCTGCAGGTCACTTTGTAGATTGAATAAAACAAACGTAGGAGGACAGTTTGAATGTGGCAGTTTATCTGACTATGTATTCGATACTGGCTGGTATAAATATTCTCTTATGCTGCCACAATCATTATGGTACTAGCTAGATCTTACTGGTATATTTGCCTGGCCACATTGGATCTCTAAGTAATTAGCCCAGAGAGAAATGCTGTTTGCCTCCAAGCAAGCAAGCATGGCTCTCTGATAACTCAAAGCTAATATACAGAACAACCATGAAGTAGAGACTCTAGTGAAGGCTTGGAGAAATATATAACCAACTATAGAATATTTGTGATATACTAAAGAATATTCTTGGTACAGATGCATGCCTTATCCTCTGAGATACAGTTCATCTCAGAAGCCCCCTCCTCCATTGCAGGGGGCACTTCCCAGGCAGATCTTGTCTACATTAACATCTCAAAGGGCCTAGGTGAGGTCCTGGGAGAAATTACCTGAGGGAATTTGACCCTGATGATTTTCCATTGGAGTGGCAGGTCTGGGTTGCAGGGCTATAAAACTAGCCTACTCTTTTTTTCTCTCTTTTTCCTCTTTCTGCTGGCACTCCCCTTCTTTTCTCTTTACTGTCTCCCCTCTACGGGGCTTAACACATGGTGGCAGCCATCTTGGCCTACACGTGGCCACAGCTCAACTGGGAACCCTAAGCTTGGGGTTTTCTATTGCTGATTCGTATGCCAGAACCCGTGTTTTGTAAAGCATTTTGAACTTCTCTGGATTCTCACGTCTTTCTGTCTGCCGGTCGCCCGATCCCTGGGACAGAAGGGGATCCCTGACCCTGCTCCCCAATTTTATGTGGGGTGCCCCAGCATTTCCCCACAGACAGAAAGAAAAGGAAAGGGGAGAGAGAAGAGAAGGTGAGAAAAGATAGAAGAGAGAAAAGAGAAGAGATAAGAGAGAGAAAAGAAAGAGAGGAGAGGTGAAAAGGAGAAGAGAGAAAGAGGGGGATGGAAATGGAGGAGAGGGAGAGAGAAGAGATAAAGAAGAAAGAGTGGAGAGAAAAGAGAACTGAGAGAGAGGGAGAGAAAAGAGAGGGGTCCTTGGAGAGGGCAGCCCAGCAGACACCAGACTCCTGGATATTTCAGCTTTTGTTGCCATGAAGAAACAACCTTCTGCTCTGCCTTTAGGTCTCAGAGTCTGCAGTGTGCTGTGATGTAACAGCACATGAGTAACAGGATTTACTACTTCAATGGGATTAACTTTGTGTTACTAGAGCATCTCTGTTCACCGAGCAGGCAGCACATACATGCTGCTCATCATCCTCCAGGATGCTGTGGGGCTGGAACATCTCTACTGCAACAGCTCAGAATCAGCACCCCATTCCAAGTGCTGGGGGCAGAAAAGATTACAGGAGGCAAGTTTAAAAGGGCAAATTTGGGGGGCAACATTAAAAAAATGGGGAGAATAAATGAACAAAAAACTTTCTCAAAGAAGAAATTTGGATGGCCAAAAGGCATATGAAAAAGTGCTCTTCATCATTAATCATCTAAGTTTAGTCATTAATTATCAGCAAATCAAAACAACAATGGGATATCATCTCACATCACAGAGACTGGCACACATCCAAAAGAGCAAGAACAACTGGTGCTGGCATGGATGCGGAGGAGAAAGGGACTCTGATCCACTGTTGGTGGGAATGCTGAGTGGTCCAGCCCTTTTGGAAAACAATATGGACATTCCTCAGGAAACTAGATATTGAGCAACCATTCGACCTAGCAATGCCACTCCTGGGAATATTCCCTGGAGACCCAAAAACACACAGCAGAAATACTACCTGCACTTCTATAGTCAATGCAGCTCTATTCACAATAACCAGAATCTGGAAACAATCTAAGTGCCAGAGAACAGAAGATTGGCTACAGAAACTGTGGTACATCTACACAATGGAATACTAGACAGCTGTCAGAAAAGATGAGGTCATAAAATTTACCTGCAAACAGATAGACATGGAGACTATCATGCTGAGTGAAACTAGTCAGAGGGTAAAGGACAGATAAAGAATGACTGCATTCATTAATGGGATATAAATATATAATCGTGCTCTACTAATTGTGGAAAATGATAAAGTCAGTCTAAAACTCAGCATTGAATATACACAAAGAGACTTACATGATAAAACCCTAAATGCCTGTAGGGCAAGCCACAACGTGTGAGAGGAGAGGAGAGGGGGGGAGGGAGGGAGGGGAGGGGGGGGAGGGGGGGGGAGGAGAAAGGAGAGGAGGGGAGGGAGGGGAAGGGAAGGGAGGAGAAAGGAGGGGAGGGGAGGGGGAGAGAGAGAGAGAGAGAAAAGGAGAGAGAAAGTACCTGCTATAGAGGCAGGCTGGGGTGGGTGGAAGGGAATGTGGGGACTTTGGTGGTGGGCATGGGGGGCACTGGTGGCAGGATGGGTGCTAGAACACTGTACAAGTAAGACCCTATTATGAAAATCTTTATAATTGTATATCTCATGATGGTATAATTAAAAAGAAAAAATAAATGAAATTAAAAATTAAATTAAATTTTAAAAAAAGACAGCAGGTTTGGCACTTGCAACCACATATGTTACCCGAGTACCATCAGGAATGTTCCCTGAACACCATCAGATGTGGCCATAAAACAGAATAAAACACACAGCGATGTCTCTTTATGGGCTGGAGCAATAGTATAGCAGGTAGGCGCTTGTTTTGCATGCAGCTCACCCAAGCTTGATCCCTAACATCTCATATGGTCCCCAGAGCCTGCCAGGAGTGACCCCTGGGTGCAGAGCCAGGAGTTCCCTAAGTAGCACCACCAGGTGTGGCTCAAAATCAAACAAACAAAAGGGCAACTTTGGCAGGTGTAAGAAAACATATGTATAAATAAGAACACATTGGTGTGGAGAGAACAATTCATCAGAAAACACTGCATTATGGAAACCCCAAATTACTAATTTGGGAAAATTCAAATTTATCAAACACCCTGTCCTATGTGAAGGAAAATGTAAGAGAAAAAGGCTTATGAAATTTGAATTTCTTTTACCATCACAGTTAACTTTATTGGCAGGATAAATTGACTTTTTATTATCTTAAGAAAGGAAACTGATGCTTTTTCCCCCAAACAGATAGTAAACAAAATATAGATACAATACAATGCCATTCCTAACAAAAAAAATACCGTTTCCTAATTTTAACAATTTTTAAGAGTGACTGCTCCCTGAGCCACAATGAAGATAGTTTTGCTCCATAAATACTTATTGAGACACTCCTGTGCTCATAACACAGTGTTGAACTCCTGGGGAATAAAAATGTAGAGAATTCTCCCCACCTTCACAGTGAAGGGACAGACACTGAAACACGTATGTTAAAGATGGTGGTTCCAGGCATGGGCTATCTCGTAGCCTCTGTGTGTGTGTGTGTGTGTGTGTGTGTGTGTGTGTGTGTGTGTGTTTGGTGGGGGAGCTTGAATGACTCAGGGGTGGAAGCTAGCATGATAACAAATGGGGGGGCACTTTCCATTTGTTTGCCCAAAGAAAGGAGATTTTTCAGGAGCACTGAGTAATTGTTTTCAAACATGAGAGTAGAACACAAGTAAGTTTGGGAGCCCGCCTTAAGAGCCACCCAGCACCGGGAACGTACAGAGGAGGCCCAGTGTCCCGGGTTCCTGACACCTGGTTAGAAGCAGTGGACAAAGCAGGATCAAATGAAACAGTGGGAACAAAGCGCCTGCCCACAGATACAGGGTCTGCACAGCTTCAGGAGGACCAGGGAGGGTCTGTGAAGAGATGAAGGTGTATTTCAGTCCACACCTACTCCTGAAGTTAATCTTCATTCCAGATGAACACACGGTCCAACAAAGAAAGACCCGGCAGGTTTATTCAACAAGGGTCAGAGCTGAGACACAGAGGGCAGCACCTAGCAAAAATAGTTCTAGGGTGAATAAATGATTGAGAAGTGAGTAGTTTGCAAAGTCATTGTTGGAAGAACATTATTGGAAGTTCCTAGAAAATAAATAAATGAAACAATCTACCAGATGAAGGCTGACTTTTATCCTTTGGAAGTGGAAACTGCCAATAGACTGAACTGTTACACAATTCTTATTGTAGACACTCACACAACCATGCACAATGTTGACAAGCACTACTATGGATGAGAGGGAAGAGGAAAGACGACAGACTAGCAACCAGACACAATCAGACAGGAACACTTCCGACAGATGCACACCACTGGAATTTCTTAGCTCCACCTGGTTGCTATTTTCAGCAGTTCCTAATGAAAAGAAATAGACTATTCATATGGACACTTGGAGCAGTCCATAGTACCTAATATATTATTGATCAGTTTAGCTTTCCCTTAGCGTACTGCTCACACTCGGTTTGGGTTCCATCCTTCCCAGAACATCACTTTAAAGTGCAAATAAACGTAGCCTCACAAATAAAAATGTTTTCAGATACTATCGTAAAAAAGACAGACACCATTTGCTAACCACAGTGAAGATTCTGGTGCTGGGGGTCAGCCCTCAAAGGGCTGGAGACAGGCTTTAGATGTGAGAGCCCCAGGGTTCAGTTAACAGACTAGCCACTTCCCCAAGCACTGCCCACTATGGCCCCTGAGCACCACGAGGTAGGACTGGCCCCCCCAGTAACTCCACAACAGGTTAGCAAAGTGATTCGAAGGGCTGGAGGACTTGACATGTGGGTTGTGTCCCCTGCATCACATGGTCCCCACTGGGAGTGATGACACAGCACCAGGTTCTGATGAGGAGCATGCCATTCCCTTCCCAGTCTTCCTGTCCCCCAAAATAAAGATTCTGATACTTAAGATAACCCTGTGTATGAGCCCCCTGCTTTCTCCAAAACAAAACTCTTTCCTGCAGAATCACTGATTCATATTACTGATGGATGCAGTCGGCTTAGGAAAGCAGGTGTGTGTCTAGGAGGTCGTTGTAATCTAACCAAATCATTTTTCAGAAAGTAAGATCTAGGCCTTGGAAGTTCCATTAAGCTATGCCGTGTCCTCCCCCACAAACCATGCTTGTGCCCTTCCCACAGTGAGGCCACTCACAGCCCTTCCCACCGGTTGCACTCGTCTCCTTCCCCTTTCTTGCCTCCCCAGTGCCCTTTCCGCACTGCCCAGCCCCACCCCCCAGGGTTCAGGAGACGCAAGGATCCTCACTGCCCTTCCTTGGAATTCCCACCGCCAACACACACTCCTCTGAGAGCACAAGGGCATCGGACGGCAGCAACCAGAGAGTGGGTGGACATGTGGCCACTGCATCAGTGAGCTGAACTGCCACTCGCTGGGCTCAGCACTGCATTCACCTGAGGGCAGACTCTGGAACTTTCTTAGTCATAAGCTGGGCTCTGGTACCTCTGACACTGAGTATTCTTTTCCTTTTTCTTTCTGGATCATACCAGGCAATACTCAGGAGTTACTCCTGGCTCTGCACTCAGGAATTACTCCTGGAGTTGCTGGGGGGACCATATGGAATGTCGGGGATAGAACCCAGGTTGGCCACTTGCAAGGCAAATGCCCTACCCGCTGTGCTACCACTCCAGCCACAACTGTGAGTATTCTTAACAGGAACCCTTCCAGAAATCTCTCCTGGATGTTTCTCTCTCAGTGTTCGTCAGTGTTCCGGCAACACTATCTATAGTGTTTATAGGATTTATCTCTCTCCCTCACTCCTGGTGGTCCCTTTGCTCCCATGAGTATGTGGTATAATCTACATCCATAATGGAAGGAGACTGAGGCCCTGGGGAGCGGAGGGATATGTCTATCTTGGTTCACAAGAGGAGTCTGCGTGCTCGAGCACTCAATGGATCTGTAATAGTACAATTTAGTAGGATCTCGTGTGAAATGAGAACTGAGAGAGAAAACCATTATTCTCGAGAGAAAACCATTATTCTGAGAACAGCATTTCCCAACAGACCCCTATAATTTTGAAAGGTTTAATTATCCTATGGAAGCCACTCATTCATGGCAAAAGACATATCCCATTGGTGCTAAATATCAGTATTTGCAACAGCTGAAAATGCTCCCACACATTTCTTGATATTGCCTGTTGAGAACTTCTAGATGAGTCTCTTAAAACAATAACTTTCTGGTCTCTGTATTATAAAATGGAGTGTTGCATGTGCGTGCATGCACACGTGAATAATGTATGTGTGGGTTCATGTACACACACATGCTAATTCAAGCGATATTAGTACATAAGAAAATCTAGAGGGAACCAGACACTAAACCATAGCTAATGATTTGTAATTACAGAGCCCATCATTGTTTAGGGAATAAACTTCTATAGATTTTTGCATTTCTATAGTGAGGCATGAACCTTTTGATAACCCTATAGCAATAAGATCAGAAAGATTTGAAAACTTTCTATCAGTCATGGGAAACACAGTTATATAAACATGGGACTTAAAATTAAAACTGAAACAAATTCTTGTATTTTTAAGTATTTAAGTATTAGAAATAAAACCAATAGAAACCATAGATTATAGGTGTGGTTTCATCCTCATCAGCAAAACTATTTTCAAATAAAATGTCTGGCCTTACTTTAAAGATTAACTGATTGTTAATGTTTTGGAGGAGGGTGTTGGGCTATACCTGGCGGTGCTTAAAGCTTACTCTGGGTTCTGTGCTCAAGAATCACTCCTGGGAGAGAAGGAAAGTTTCTGCCATAGAGGCAGGCTTGGGGGAGGGAGGAAGGAATCTGGGAACACTGGTGTGGGGAAGGGTGCACTGGTGGAGGGATGGTTGCGAGAACACTGACGACTGAATCCCAATCATCAACAACTTTGTAACTGTATATTCCATGATAATATAATAAAAAAAATGCACAAGTAGGGAAAAGAATCACCCCTGGGAGTACTTGGGGGGACCAAATGCAGCTGTAGATCAAACCTGTGACACAACCAGAAGCTCTGAATACGCCCCCAAACTCCCCGTACTCATGATCTCAGCATCGCGTGCCTCTCCTCATGCTTTTGGGGGTGGGTGGGAGGGGGCTTTACTCCTGATATACTTGGGGGTTACTCCCAGTTTGGTGCATTAGGGGTCATTCCTGAAAGTATTCAGGGAACTGTGCTGTGCTGAGAATGTAACTCAGGGCCTCACCTGTGTAAGGCAAGTGCTTACACAGTGCCACCACTGAGCCACATGCCTGCCCCCTCCCTTCCTTCTCTCTCTGCTGTGGGCAGCTGCTGCAGGACTGGACAGACTGTGCCAGCAGGGCAAGGGCTACTGCACACTGTGTTGGCAGGGGTTTATCTCTAGGGCTTGTTATATAGCAGTAACTCAATAAATAACCATGGATAAGAAGGAAAATATGAGTGCTTAAAGAGAACTTCAACAAATATTTAACACCCTCTGCTAAGTACCAGCAATACAATCATGAACAAGTTATAAGCTACGCACATATTTGAAAACATACATGTTACATACATGATTAGGTTATAGGAGCAAGTGATGAGTGTAGGAAAGTGCATCATTTTTTAATAAAGACCAAGAACTATGATAATAGAGGGGAAAGCTGCCCATATTTGGTAAACTTTTTTATTTGTAACTGTGGTTACAAATAATCCTGTCATTTCTGTAAGATATACTCTGTTCAGTGAGTAGCTGACTAACCCACGGAACCACATAGCGGATATCCATAGCACTTGTGCATGCGACGCGACACTAGGGTTCTCTTGTAGCCACAGGCTTATCCTGCTCGTAGAGTTAGCATACGAGCCACACAGTTGAGAGCCAGACTCATGACTGTACTAAGAAAACCATGGTCTAACAAACATCCAAAAGAGCCTGCAAGCCAGCAAGCTTCCATTCTAACCAGAAGTAGCTGGCTACGCCCCTTTCTAAGAGAGAGAGTATAGCCTCACTGCGTGTCCAGAGAGTAAAGACAGATGAAGGGATATTCATTTAGTGATACATCTTTTCTGTAGCTACCAAGTTCTATTTTTTACTACAAAAATGACAGTCAAGGTGAAGTCTACATCTCCGCTGACTTGAAGTCCTTCTTTATTTGGTTGCCTTAAATTGCCCTAAATAACTAAGGCGTAATTACAGTGACATCAGCCAGGTCACTGTGCCATTGTTCTTCAAGCTTCCTGTCTGCTTTTTATTGGATTACATATATCTTCAGGTAATGCAATGATATGTAAAATAAAATACAACAGGCCAATTGGAAGATACAATATGTTGATTTGCTCTTATTATTTCTATTTTACAGATTAAAAAGGCAAATGACTAAACATACACCCCCGACTCTGACTGAAAAACTGTCATTATAGGCCTGTGATACACATAGAATTGGTCAGTAATTAGCAACTCCAGTTTCCAGGTAGCTAATTACAGCCATTTGACACAGCAATAAAACTGAACAAGTTTTCAAATTTTTTACTTGACTCTTCACTAAATTTGAAGAATCTAAAGTTCATCAAAATTCAGGTTGAAACAATGCCATAACTAAATCAAAATAATCATCCCACTGTTCTTGACTTTGGCCAGGACACAGCAGGAAGTGGGTACATTCAGAGATTCCTAATTAAAAATGAAAGGCGTCGGAAAGAAAATAGGGGAGTGTTGGGATAGGATGTTTGAAGAAGGATGGACTTCTATGGGAACTGCACAAACACATCCCCTTGAGGGCCTTTCAAACATGTGAAGGACATTTCCACGGAAGAGGGAGTGGGCTGTAAATAAGACTTGCAAGCAACTAGCACAATGGATATTGTTTATTTTCTAGGTAGAAGTTAAGAGAATTTCTGCAGCCTTCTTTTCAACTGGACTTGATCCTGGGTGACCTGAGCCTAGACCCGCCTGGATCTCTGTGTGGTCCTGAGAACGCTGCTCGTTCAGAGGAGCCAGAGTTCCCCAGATGGAGAGAATCAGGCCCTGATCCAACTGGGATCTGGTTAAAAGCGGTCCCTGGGGTCACATATTAGATTTCAGTTCCATGAAACACTTCCTAATTTGCTTAGCACTCTTGGTTGTGTGCTCCATTCTGTAAAAAGGTCTCACGTGACACAAATCGTCATACCCTTGTGTGGCAACCAGTGCCCCGACTCCTAGAATGGCCCAACAAAGGCCCAGGGGTTAGGAGAAGGGCCGTGAACCCTGCGTGGCTGCATGGGCAAGGTAGGGCTACAAAACAAACCCCACAGACTGGGTGGCGAGCGCAATATATTCTATTCCCTGACATTTCTAGAGGCTCCCAGGTGGTCACTGTGTCCTGAAGAGACCTTCCTTAGCTTGTGGACTCCGCCCCAGTGCCTGCGCGTGCTTGTCCCGTGTGTCTGTGGTGTGTCTGTATTCCAACCATGTCTCCTCACAAGACATAGCTCATCCTTGATTAGGGCCCATCCTAACAACCTCATTTTAAAATAATCAGCCCTTTAAAGACCTTATGTACAAATGCAATCATTCTGTGGTACTGGAGATTAGAACTTTGACATATGGATGATCAAAGTGGGGTGGGGAGGAAACACAATTCAGCTTGTAAAAATGACCTCAAGGTAACTCGCATAACCAACACACAAAATTCAGTAAAGGCTGTCACGGTTTTCCTCAACAGCTATTTAGTCCATAGATAGAAACAGAGCAAGTGATTCCAATGGCAGCCTCAAAAGGCACAGAGAGGTTAAGCACTTGGCACTGTTAGCATTTTGTCTAACCCAATCCAACTGTGTTGACTCATTGGGTGCTATCTGGCTGATTGCTGTTTGCTCTTCCAGTGGGTGATGTGGAATGACAGGCTCTGACAAACACTGATAATTAATGTGTTTTCACAATGGTTGTATGTGAGCCAAAGTGGTGAAATCCACAGCACAGCAGCCTAGAATTGAGCATCTCTGGAGAACAAGCAGAACTGCCTTGGGTACCATAGCAGGGTTTTGAAAAGATCAAATAAGCAGGTAAGGAAAGGCCCTAAAACAATGTGCAGATGTGTAGCGAACATCAAATAAAATGCAAACATTTCAGCAAGAAGAGCCAAGGTATTTACAAATTCTATCTGAATTGGCCTATGGAGAAACTTGCTTAAGTTTAGGGTTCTCGCTTTCATTCGTCAATGGGTTTTGAGCGATAGGACCTGAAAGCTAGAAAGACAGACAGGTAGAGCATTAGGACTGGCTTTGGAACCAGGGGGACCATTCTCTTCAACAAGTATCAGTGAACCCCACCCATGAAGAGCACCCTCCACTTTGCTCCACAGCCATGCATTTCTTCACCACTCCATAACTCACCATAAACATACAAAGTCATCCCCATATAGGCTCCCTAACCACATGAAAACACACAAGAAACAATTCCAAGCGGCAAAGGTCACAGTGGTAAAGACATGCAGAAACTCAAGTCAACAGGATTTAAAGAAAGAAAATTCTTTACCCTGACTAT
>JAJIBD010027379.1:0-97175 GCA_021461705.1 Cryptotis parvus
GCTGAGCTGCTGGCCTGTTGGAGGACAGGTTTAGCTAACCTGGGAGCTTTGTTGTTTTGCCCACTCCCAGCTTAATCTTATTTAAGCCAAGGTTCATTCTAATGAGACCTCTCTTCTATGTAAACACTGCTAGAGGGTGTGGCAGTTACAGAAGTCACTTTGATTGAATAACTTCTGACTTACACATCTACTAAGACTTCTATGTTTTCTAGATTGGGCACAGCTCCTCTTTTTATACCCACTGCACCCAGCGTGGGACAGTTAGAATTTATCAGGAGACTACCACCCTGGCTACGCTGAGACTATAGGAAGACTATAGGAAGGATCATACTAGTTTGCTCTAAGCAGGCGAGTGTGACCCTTTCAGTACACGAGAACAAGATACTCAGAATCACCCTGGTGCAGATAATAATAAGAAGGGCCTTGTGGGTACCATCTAGATTACATGAAGCTCATGAAGTTAAGATGTATTACTTTATATCAGCCCTCTCTCTCCAGTGATTTACATAAGAGATAATCTTGGTAGAAAGGATTAGACCTTGGCATAACCTTTGTTTATACCTGCAATAGGGTGTGGCACTACACTCTGTTTAGAGTTCTTTGTTGACATGACCCTCCCGATTGGATTACTTTGGTGTATATAAGGGGACTGACTTGAGGCCTCTTCACCTTTTGACCTTTGGGCCTTTTAGCTTTCGGCTTTTGGCTCCTGTGGCTTTTGGCTCCCCCGGCCTTTTGCTTTTGGCTTTTTGCTCTTTGGCCTTTTGCTCCTTCTTCTGGGTAGGATTCAGCTCAGGTGAGATCCCTCTCTCTTTGATGGGAGACTTAGGCTCTTTTGTATGGTCTAGGTTCAGACTAGAGCTAGAGTTTGTTCATTATATTGGAGTGCTGTGGAAGAGCTTTTGTACTATTAAAAGCCTTTTTTGGAACTGCACCGGACTCGTGAGTTTTCATCTGTTCTCCCGGCATCCTCAAAGGTAGAAGAGAACTTCTGCCCCTAAAACTGTCGGGGACCCCAGAGGCGTTCTCCCGACACTGGCCCTTTCCCAGCTCTCCTCACCGGCTCAACAGCTTCCCATTCATGCCTCTGACAGCTGCGCAACCACCCGCAGGCACCCCAGAGCCCCATGAGGGCTGGCAGCCTTGACTGGCAACGGTGCCCAGGGCTCCGCACTTCCCCAGGCGTCCCCTGTTAATGACTGCGCCCTGCTGGCCTCGGGGTTTAACATGCAAACTTCACCCAGTTTCTTCCTCTTTACTACTATTGTATCCGGGCCGTCAGGGACCCAGACCCAGGACAATGTACAACATCCATAGAAATGTTGTAGAGCCACTGTTTTCTCTCACATTTTCCTTTCTCAACTGAGCAACAGCCCACAGAGCTGAGCATCCCTAGCAGCTTAAACGATAGGTTAAATCAAAAGCTACTTAGTGAACTAAAGCATGCTAAGTAGTGGAAGCCGAACATACCAAGCACCTTAGTGTTATTATTATTATTGTAATTTGTCATTTCAAATAATGTAATGAATCAGCGACAGAAACAGGGTCTCCGAGCACATGCTTGCCATTCAGTGATACCCGCATGTAACTCTAGTCACCTTTCAGAGTGGTCAGCCTCGAGGTGCTTTCTCCTGGGGATAGAATGGGCACATAAATTCATATTTTGTTTTTCAAATCACAAAGGAATATCTTGAGGAATATCTCTCAAAGGAATATCTCAAAGGAATCTCAAAGGAATATCTTGTGTGTTACAAGTGAACAGCTCCTCATCAAGAAACAAATCAACTCACTTTTTAATAAATAAAAATCAGCAGGAGATGACAAGCTACTGTAATTTAAACTTAATGCATGGTTCTTACAGAAAGATTCAGTTTAAAAACTTTAATCAGAAGGGATATGGAATTTTATTTGATGTATAGAAATTTTTTCCCCCTGCAGTCAGCAGAATATGAACCTGCTTGGGGAGACCCCAATGATTTCTAGTCCATCGCCTTAACTACTCAGCCACGACTACAGCCAAGTTCTGGCCCTGGCCTGCCATCCCTATAGAGCCTTGCAAGAAGCCAGAGGAACCCCCGCACCATGATGGCAGTCATTTTCAACATCCAGACTCCACAGCTCCTCAGAGCTTCACCCAAGAGAAAAGCTGATCTCAAGCCCGACTCATGAGAGTCCCTATAGAGAAGCCTATTTCAAGCCCAGCTAAGCTGACCCAGAGACCCAGATACACGGGGGCAGAGCTGATACTGGCTTTCTCCGTTGCTTGCAGCTGCTCTGCAATTGCATGATTCATCAGTAAATGGATGTACTGAGAGCCTACCTACTACCAAGAGTATCCCACCTGTACGGCAGAGCCTGGCAAGCTGCCCATGTCGTATTCAATATGCTAAGAACAGTAACGATGATGGACCTCATTCCCATGACCTGAATGAATGGTTTGAGGCTCTTTGTGTTCCTTTAGCAAGCACATGCCCTAGGACTACACTAGCATGTGACAGGGAAAAATGGAGACGTTACTGGTGTCTGCTGGAGCAAATTGATGAACTACGGGAAGACAAGTGATACTAGTGAAGTATATAAATATATACTATTTGCAAACCAATACTATGCTTTGGAAACACTTTACAAAATATAAAGTCATACACTTTAAACATTTTTAATGATAACATTATATTATGTGAATATCATCTCAAAGTAATTTCTCGGTCCATGAGGAAAGGGGGATTTCCTCTTTCCTTTAGCTCCTTAACAGACATACAGACAGTATAGTAAGATGATCTTAGATATATAGATGGAGTAATGCATCAAGGAAAGAGTCTAATAATTAGTTATGTGTTTATACCATGAACAAATCACAGTCCCGGACAGCATCTTCCTTGGTGAAAGAGAATTAAAATTTAATCGTAGCTTTATAAGTGACTCTGTTACTGTAGATGACTGTATTATAATTCAACTATTAAAAGGAGATTTGCAAAACTCTGAGAATTGCAGGTAGATTACCGTTATATTGTAACTTCTATCCAGTCTTTCACATAAAGTTTGATTAGTCTAAACAGAAAGCATATTAAGAGGCAGAATGATTTTATATTCATAAGCTTGGTAGATAATATTAGAACTGAGTACTTCTGTTTTTCACTCACTCACTCACCATATTACATTATTTTGACTAATTCATATAATTCCCACCAGCCACTTGTAAAGTGAAAAATACTATCAGCTTCATTATCACAATTATAGCCAAGAATGAACAAGTTCTCTCTAGGAAACAGTTTACTTTTATTTATTTACTGTTTTTCAAATCCAGTATGATTCTAAAATTAATTCCTAGCAATATAATAAAAATTTGTTTCTTTATTAGTGTTCAATATTACTGATTAAGACATGAGTAAGAGTAGTCAATGGGGTAGCAGTAATTTGCTATGGCTAATCGTATTTATAAATTAAAGGAACAGGCAGAACGAATCAGAAATATTTGTGATACACTATTTTTAGCAATTCAATTAGAGTCTTTTGTATACACCCTCTGCGGATATCAGAGCTCTTGAAAAGCTATTATTCATGACCATGAAACATGCAAAATCCAAATTGCAATCTCAAACAAAATAAAAACCTGTGTCATTAATGGTGCCAAGTCAAAGCAGAGGGTGGGGGGGGTCAGGGGACAATTACTACATAATTTGCTGCCTGACAACTTTAAACAAATCTTAAATGAGCAATTCATCTCTTGAGTTCAATATGCCATCACCAAGTGAACTCTAAGGACACTGTGGCTCATCAGAGAATTTCCAAGTCACCATCATGAAGCAACAATTGAAACTGACTATTCTAATTCAGTACAATTTTTTTTAATTTGCCTGTTGGAAAATTCTGACCTCAAAATTTGAATGTTTCAGATCACATTTTGCATAATTATTGCAATAATTCCTACACTGAGAAAGACAGACTAACAGAGTACAGTGAGAAAAATTCAAGAGCTTTCTCTATTTGCTCCCACCATGATTGAAAGTGAGGTTAGGTATTGACACTCTGTCGGGGTCCCCAACAGTGTCAGGACAGAGGTTGTCTTCTACCTCCGAGGGACGCCGGGAGAAAGATGAAAACTCACGAGTCCGGTGCAGTTCCAAAAATGGCTTTTAATAGTACAAAAGCTCTTCCACAGCAATCCAATATAATGAACAAACTCTAGCTCTGGTCCGAACTTAGACCATACAAAAGAGCCTAAGTCTCCCACCAAAGAGAGAGGATGTCACCCGAGCTGAGTCCTACCCAGAAGGAGCGAAAGGCCAAAGAGCAAAAGGCCAAAGCCAAAAGCCAAAAGCCGCAGGAGCCAAAAGCTGAAGGCTGAGGAACCAAAAGGCAAAAGGTGAAGGGGCCTCAAGTCAGCCCCTTATATACACCAAAGTAATCTGATCGGGAGGTTGTCATGCCAACAAAGAACCCTAAACAGAGTGTAGTGCCACACCCTATTGCAGGTATAAACAAAGGTTACACCAAGGACTAATCCCGAGATTATCTCTTATGTAAAACACTGGAGAGAGAGGGGGCTGATATAAAGTAATACATCTTAACTTCATGAGCTTCATGTAATCTAGATGGTACCCACAAGGTCCTTATTATTATCTGCACCAGGGTGATTCTGAGTATCTTGTTCTCATGTACTGAAAGGGTCATACTCGCCTGCTTAGAGCAAACTAGTATGATCCTTTCTATAGTCTTCCTTTAGTCTCAGCATAGCCAGGGTGGTAGTCTCCTGGTAAATTCTAACTGTCCCACGTTGGGTGCAGTGGGTATAAAGAGGAGCTGTGCCCAATCTAGAAAACATAGAAGTCTTAGTAGATGTATAAGTCAGAAGTTATTCAATCAAGGTGACTTCTGTAACTGCCACACCCTCTAGCAGTGTTTACATAGAAGAGAGATCTCATTAGAATGAACCTTGGCTTAAATAAGATTAAGCTGGGAGTGGGCAAAACAACAAAGCTCCCAGCTTAGCTAAACATGTCCTCCAACAACACTCTATATGACACTCTTATGTAGTAAAATTTCTTCCCATTGCTTAGTCACAGAGCACAGTGTAAAGTCAAGAATCAGAATGTGCCGTTCAATGTAATAGTAAGTTGTGAAGCTTTCGAAACTGTTGCTCATCTGGAATGCAGAGAAGAATATAGTCAGTATATTCTCTCTCTCTCCTTTCTCAACTTTCAACAATCTCTCCTGATCTGCAAGGATGAGGATAGTTATGAAACAGAGAAAAGCAGACCATACAAAAACAACATTTGATTGACTAATGACACTCTAATGATGTAAACCAGAGTTTCTCTACTAGGGCAGAGGGTCCCACCCTGAGCCTCAGGATTTTCCAAGGAGGTACAAGTGAAAACAACATAAGGGGGCTCACTACATGAGATAAGAGGTCAAACAGGTAGTTCCTGGGGCAGGGAATGGAGGGGAGAGACCATTCCATAAAAAAAGAAACAAGGTCACTAGCAGGAAGAAAACTGCCCAAAACACTGATCACACTGCTGCTTTCTAGGCCCAGATGTCTTCAGTGTGGCTGCTTCGTTTTGGAAAAGTCATTTAAAGTCAAAAGACTTCAAAAAAAAGTCATGTGTAGTTTCCTTTATCCAAGCAATTGGAATCTACTCCACAATTGACAGAGATATTGACCACGTACATTTTCAGAAACTATTTGTTGTAATTAGGTTTCCCCCACCCCCAACAGTTCTTTAGACTCTCACAGTCATCCAGCAGTCCTCTTACTGAGTAAAAATGACAATTCCACTCTGTGTATTTCATGTATATGGCCCTTATCAAGTATTCCACAAGGGAAAAACCCTCTTTTGTGGTGACAAGCTTTAGATTAACAAAAAATTCTCTCAGCTATCAATACAACTAACCAGTCAATTTTTCTCAACTGTTAAGATTTCTCAAGCACAAGTAAGACATCAGTTGCTGCTATCCTTCAAAGCTCCAGGGACACACAGCAAACTTTCTGAGCGGTCTCATTAAGTCATTTGCCTTGGTTTTGAGGGTGAAGGGGTCTGGCACTCAGTGTACTGCCAGAGCTCCCTAAGGCTCCTTCAAATTTGTGTTCTTTTCTCCAAATTGTGATGTGGGCTATAAGTCAGTGACAAGCTGTGACAGCAAACCCAGTTAGGCAGCCTCCTTTGAAGGTTCTGGAGGAGACTCCCAAACTACAGGAAATACTACAGCTATTACCTGAACACCTCAGTTGAAACTGTGTCTAAAACCATTTGATTCATAGTCTTTGATGTGTTTTCCTTTACGTTTTATCACGCACTATTTTTAGTCCATCAGTTCCATTTGTTTAACTTGGCTAGAGAGGAAGAAACTTGAGCCTTGATAGAAACTTAAAGATGGGAGAGTACTGGGATGTGGGGCTTATGTCAGTGGGATGGGCCCTTGAGGCCATCATTGCTATCTATGGGGAATATGTTCTATAGTACCTCTTGTGCTGTCATCACAAAGTATAAGAGACTTAGTGGCATACAACACAAATTTATTTTCTCCAAATTCTGAAGGCCACAAGCTTGAGATTAAAGTGTTGGTAAAGAGGTTGGAGCGATAGTTCAGCAGGTAGGGCATTTGCTTTGCACGTGGCCGGCCCATGCCGGCCCGGGTTTGATCCCCTGAATGCCATATGGTCCCCCGAGCACCGCCAGGAGTGATTCCTGAGTGTAGAGCCAGGAGAAACCCCTGAGCATTGCTGGGTGTGACCAAAAAAAAAAAGCAAAAATAAATAAAGTGTTGGTAAAGATGACTGCTTCCTGAATTATAAATGGCCATTTTCAACCTGTGTCTCCAGATAGTCATTTTTCTATATCTATATACAAATTTGCCTTTTCTTATGGTAATATTGGACTAATTACTCCACTATTACTTAAATACATTTTAAAAGACCCTATCTGTTTCTGGTTATATTCTGAGGTAAAGGGATTAATATTTCAGCATGAGAGATACAAAAAGTTCATAATTATTAACTAAATTGATAACATTTTTCCTGAACAAACTATTTAAAAGATCACTGTCTTCACTGTCAATTTTGCCCGAGTGGGCACCAGTAACATCTCCATATGTCCTATCTCATGCAAGTAGAGCCCAAGGGCACCTGCTTGCTCCAAGAAGATAAAGAGCCTCAAACCATTCCATCAGGTCATGGGAATGAGGTCTATAATTGTTACTGGGATTTGGCATATCAAATACGACATGGGTAGCTTGCCAGGCTCTGCCATGCAGGTAGCATACTCTTGTAGTCATCTCTAAATCCAGCATTTATTGATGAGCCGGGCTGTGATAAGCTGGTATGCTGGGTGGAGTTCTGACAAGGGGGAAGTCCGGATGTGGAAAATGGAGGCCCTCATGGAGTGGGGGTCATCTGGCTTGTTGCAAGGCTCTGCTGGGGTGGAGGGCCAGGGCTAGAACCCGCCATCCCTCCCAGGTGCCTCGTGAGTGGCTGGACACAGGGAGAGCCAGTACCAGCTCTGCCCCATGTCTGTGAGTCTCTGGATCAGCATACCTGGGCCAGATTAAAAAAAGACTGCAGCAGGGTAGACCTTGATGAGCAGGGCTGTGATAGGCTGGTCTGCTGGGTGGAGTTCTGACAAGGGGAAAGTCCGGATGTGGAAAATGGAGACCCTCATGGAGTGGGGGTTCATCTGGCTTGTTGTGAAGCTCTGCTGGGGTGGCAGGCCAGGGCAGAAAACTATCACCAAAACAATATTGAGGCAAACATGCCACTAATGTATTTTTTTCTTTCCACATATTACTTCCTTAATTATTTTTTTAGGATAAGTGAGCTCAATTTTGCAAGTTTTCCTTTCTATACAACTCAAAAATGATTAGCTGCTTTGATCAACTCAACATTCTCAAGCAGACAACTTTTTTTTTTTTTGCTTTTTTGGGTCACACCCGGCGATGCTGAAGGGTTACTCCTGGCTCTGCACTCAGGAATTACTCCTGGAGGTGCTCGGGGGACCATATGGGATGCTGGGGATCGAACCCGGGCCGGCCCAAGTCGGCCTCGTGCAAGGCAAATGCCCTACCTGCTAGGCTATCGCTCCGGCCCCCAACTTTTTAATACTATACCTATTTCTTTTAATCCTCCTCATCCTCCTCATATGGTAGAATGTTACAAGGAAAAAAAAACAACCCCATCAAAAATAGGGTGAACAGATTCAATGAATAAAAACATCCTCAAAGAAGTCATAGAGATGACTAAAAGGTATAAAAAATATGTTCTGCAACTCTAATCGTTAGGGGAAAAAACAAATAAAAACAACAATGAAATATCACCCCACATCAGTGAGACTAGTACACATCACAAAGAACAAGCAGTGTTGGTACAGATGTGGGGGAAAGGGACCCTTATTCACTGCTGTTTTTAATGTCATCTGGTCCAGCCTTTTTGGAAAGTAGTCTAGATGCTACTCAGCTTAGTAACTGAACTTCCATTTGATCCAGCAATTCCATTTTTTCGGCATCTATCCCCAATGACCCAAAATCTCTATTCAGAAAAGATAATTCTTATGTTATTGCACCACAATTCATAAAAGTCAAAATCTGGAAACAACCTAAGTGTCTAAAGCAGATGATAATGACTAGATAAAATAACTATAGTACAGATACATGATGGAATATTACTTGGCTCTAAGAAAAGACAAAGACTTGGTAATTTTAATAAGAATAGTTTTACAAAGATTAATATTGAGATTAATATTCATAATATTGAGATTCATAATTTTTGAGATTAATAGTTAACTAATTTTTAACAAGTCAGAAAGAATTTTTTGAAATTAGGGAAGATGAATATAAGAATACCCTGACAGAGTGTAGGAAACTTTCTTTAATTTAAATAAATCTAATTCCTTATTATGCAGCTTCTATCAATTTGAATACTTACATATAATTATACATAAAATAATCAATTTCTATAACTTTATATATTTTATAACTGAAAAATTTTATATATGTTTTTGTTTTGTTGTCCTCGTTTAAATGAACATCTGCTTAAAGTAAAAAAACATCGGGGCTGGGATAGTACAGGGGTTAGGGATTTGCCTTACATGTGGCCACCTTGGGTTCAATCCTCATCATCCCATGTGGTCCCCAAATTCCACCAGGAGTAATTCCTGAGTGGGAGCCAGGAGTAACCCCTGAGCATCGGTTGGTTTGACCCAAAAACAAACCAAAAATAAAGTTAGAAAACAGGTACTAAGTTAACCTAGTCAGGCTTTTAAAACTTTATAAAATTTTAATTGGAATTTTTCCTACAGCCTCTGTAGAAACAAATTTATATTCAGATACAAGTTTAATGACAATTTTACACTGATAATGTTGAAGCCAACAAGGCTTACTATTATGGCTCAGCTCTCTCGTATTTAATTTAGATCATTCTTATTTCTCAATAATTCTCTCTCTTAAATTATTATAAGGGCAATTTAAAATATATAAACATTAACCTAATATGTTTCAAATTCATGCATATTCATAAGACTAACATATTATTTTAATGAGCACATCTTCTATAACTAATTTAAAAATTAATTTCACTCCAGTTTCCAAACTGATGGTTGAAACAAATAATGATACTGTTTTCTCAAGTAATTTCTTTATAGAGGATAGCATATTTATCATTATGTAAGTTAAATATGGACTCAATTGTGCCTTACCCTATTTGGACTTCTGAAAACCCCTTTTTCATGTTAAAAGACCTCAACATTTATTAAAATTTTATAGAAGACAGGTAAATCTGTCACTTATTATTATTAGAGTTTATCATCGCCTTGGAATTTTTTCTCATCTACAGAATCTCTGTCATTAATAATATGGTTAGAGGGAGCAGGGGAGATGACTCAAAAGACTGAAAAGGACTGGAATTCATGCCTTGCATGTGGGAACCAGGTACAATCCCTGGCACTGTAATGGTACCTCAACATCATTGGAGTATGACTCCATCCTACGCAAAAATCATATAATCAGCGTTAAGTAATTATCTATGTGTATATCTATAAACATGGCTACAATGAAATGATACTTTCTTACATAATTTATAACATTGATATTGTAATTCTACTTATTACACATTAGAACCATTTGCTAATACAGGATATGTCTGTATCAATTTTAAAACATGCCGCCATGTTTTTTGACAACTCATTCTATGAACAGTTGTTGGCTATATCATCATTCTTCTATTCTAATCTGTTTTTCAGGAACTTGCAGAACAAAATAAAATCAACAGAATGTAGCAGAAATGGCGCTGTGTGAGTTCCAAACCTGGTCGCAAAAGATGCTGTAGCTGCCGCTTCATTCAAGGGTGAAGAGGAGTATTCTGTTACTCACTGTTGCAGGACTCCTCTAAGAGCCTCTGCATCTGCTCTGGATTGCCTCCTGCAAATCACTTCATAGATAAGGAGGTAGTCTAAATGTGGCAGTTTATCTGACCATGTATTCTGTACTAGCTGGTATAAATATTCTCTCATGCTACCACAATCATCATGAGACTAGCTAGATCTTACCAGCATATTTGCCTGGCCACGTTGGATCCCTAAGTAATTAGACCAGAGAGAAATGCTGTTTGCCTCCAAGCAAGCAAGCATGGCTCCCTGATAACTCAAAGGCAACTAAAATACAAAACTACCGTGAAGTAGACGAGACTTGTGAAGGCTTGGAGAAATATTTAAATGGCATTAATATTAGTCTTTGGTACAGAGAGGTGCCATCTCAGAAACCCCCTTCTCTACCATATAAAGGCTTTTCCAGGCAGATCTTGGCTCAAGACATTAGCATATAAAAAAGACATTAGGTGAGGTGCTGGGAGAAATTACCTGAGGGCATTTGACCCTCCCTGCCAGGGTAAGTTACATTTAGCTTACAGCTCCTCCCAGCTCTGCTAGGAGGCTTTAAATTAGCTTTGGGTCCTTGCAAACAGCCAGAAATTCTCCTGAAGTTGCTACATTTCTATAGAGCTATTTTCCTGTTTTCATCTCTAGATAGCTCAGCCCATTCTGAGCTGGGTTGGGGAGTTTGGGCGGATTTCTAGCTATAAAATAAGCTGCAAAAAAGAAAGAAACTCTCTTTTTTCCCCTTTTTGCCATTTTGGCTTCCCTTGGCATTTTGCTTCTCCATCATCTCCATTCTCTGTTGGGCCTCAACACGTGGTGGCAGCCATCTTGGCCTACACCTGGCTGGGGCCTAGCTGGGAACCCAGAGTCCGGAGGTTTTCCCTGCTCTTGGATTGTATATTGGAACCTGTGATAGTAAAGCCCTTTTAAAACTGCATCTGATTCCTGAGTCTTCATCCATTCCCCGCCTGGCTTTGGAGGTAGAAGGAAACTCACTTCCCGGCACTGTTGGGGACCCCAGCCGTGTCCCCAACAACTCACTGCGTGGAGTAGAGAGTCACAAAATGGAGGACAAACCTGAGACTGTCATGAAGGAAGGAAGTGAGGAAAAACATGGATTAGTGCTCTGATTGAAAGATCCATTTACTGCAGTGCACAGAATGGAAAAATTATTTACCTAGTACCATCTGATAAGGGTTTAATATCCAAGATAAGGCAATAGTAGAAATTTACAAGAAAAAAATCCAACCCATCCAAAAATGGGGAGAAGTAATGAACGGAAACTCAAAGAAGCTCAAATGGCCTAAAGGCACATGAATAAAAATGCTCTGCATTACTAATCATAAGGGAAACAAAAAATCAAAACAACAATGAGATATCACCTGATACCACAGACAATGGCACATATCAAAAAGAACAAGAACAACCAATACTGGTACAGACAGTGGTAGAAGGGACTCTCAGTCATTGCTGATAAGAATGACAACTGGTCCAGTCTTTTAGAAAACAATATGAACACTCCTCAAAACCTAGAAATTGAGCTTCCTATATGACCTAGCACTACCACTTGAATTATCCCCTGGGGCCCCCAAAACACACTGATGAAAAGCCATCTGCAATTCTGTTTATTGCAGCTCTATTCACAATAGCCAAAGTCTGGAAACAGTTTGAGTGCCCAAGAACAAATGACTGGATAAAGAAACTATGGTACATCTACAGAAAGGAATGTGTAACTTCATACAGAATAAGTACATTCATCTGTGGGATGTAAAAAAATATGAGACTACTAGCCTATCCAAGGCTAGGCAAATCACGCCCAGGAGGACCTGTCAAGAATTGGAATCTTCCACAAGTGGGGGGCAAGGCAGAATAGCTAAGATAGAGAAGGGATCAGTCTATCAGTAATAGTTGGAAATGGAAATGCTAAATTAGAACTGAATATTAAAAATAGATAAAGGGATATGCATGATAACCCCTCAACATTATATGTTACAAACTACAATGCATAAAAGAAGAGCGAAAGAGATAGAAGAAAAGTGCCTACCATAGAGGCAGGTGGGGTGGGGTGGGGTAGGAAAACTGGGGACATTGGTAGTAAGAAATGTGTACTGGTAGAGGAATGGGTGCTGCAACATTATATGTCTGAACCCCAATCATGAACAGCTTTTTACTTGTCTATCTCACGGTGTTATAATAAAAATTTTAAAAATTGCTTGCTACATTTACCTTTTTTTTTGGCAAGGGGTCTAGTGATAACATAATAGGTGCCAAATCTAGCTACTGAACACTTTGTTTCTTTGGGGACGGGGTGTATACAGTCCTCCTGAGGCACCATAAACTCCTAGCAACAGCCCTGAGAGCCAGAGGTTACCAGTTAGGTCCTCTCAGATGGAGTTTATCAATGTCCTGAGCACAGGCCAACACAGCAAGTGGGCTAAAACATACAGGCGATATCCATGTAGGCTTAAAATAAATATCCCTTGAATTCTGTTAATGTATTGCCTGTTCCCTGTGAACATGATCACGTGAAGCAATTTCCAGCACTTCAGTCTTGCTCAGAGAAGAAATAGAGTATACAACCAGAAAAACAAGTAGAGATACCGACTACCCTACCGTTTATTGCTAATAATTACATGTGGAGTAAATACTTTTCAATAAAGATCAATCAATTCCTCAACCCCCCAGTTGAACCTTAGAAAATAATCAGCATTTAAAGTCCAAAATCTTGGCATCACTTTTACCAAGAGCAAATAATCATTTTGTTTTGCATGTCACGAGTAATAAAATTTAATTTCTTTAAAACTAACTATGATGGGCCAGAGCGATAGTGCATCAGGTAGGGCATTTGCCTTGCATGCAAATCCCCAGATTCATCCCATATGATCCCTTGAGCACCACCAGTTTTCCTGAGTGCAAAGCCAGAAGTAACCCCTGAGCATCACCAGGTGTGAACAAAAAAGCAAAAATAAACAAATAAATAAAACCTTCTGTGAAATTCATTTTTCCTTTGTTGGGCACCTGTTTCTTCAACAATTTCTGCCCTTTTACTCTTGATGATGTCTCCCTCTCAGATATAATATTCAGGATGAAATCTACCAAATGTAAGACTCAACAAACTCAAGAAGTTGACACTGACTATATATGTCTGTATTGGCACCATTATTCACTATCACTATCTTCCTGTTAATCATCTATTTGCTAGAGTGGGTACCAGTAATATCTCCATATGTCCTGTCTCATGCTAGGAGAACCCAAAGGCATCCGCTTGCTCCAGGAACATAAAGACCCTCGAACCATTATATTAGGTCACGGGAATGACCTAATATAAAAGTTACTGGTATTTGGCATATCAAATACTACGAGCAGCTTGCCAGGCTTGCCGCGTGGGTGGCATTCTGTTGTAGTCACCTCTAAATAAAGCATTTATTGATGAACCATGTGGCCGCTAAGCGGCTGTATGAGCCAGGCTGTGATAGTTTGGTCTGCTGGGTGGAGTTATGATGAGAGGGAAGTCCAGATGAGGAAAATGGGGTTGCCTCCTTAGCACAGTAGGCAGCGCATCAGGCACCATTATTAGTATAAAAAATTTAGGGGTTTGGAGGTGATGGATCTGTGCCCTATCTAGTGATGTTCAGGAACCATTTCTCACTCTCTGCTCAGAAGTGATACCTGTTGGGGCTCAAAGGACCAAACTGCCGTGCCATGGATTGAAAGGGTTCAGAAGCATGCAATGTGAGTGCCTAATCTCCTGTATTATCATTGTAAGTTTACGAATTATCATAAAATGCAGACAGAACTTAAAGTGCCTTAAGTAGGAATGATTTTAAGAGCTATCTACATTCTAAAAATGATTTTGGTGCTGTGGAAAGAGCTTCTTTACATTAGTAATTTTACTTCTTTATCTTTTTTCCCACTAGGGTATTAGAGAATCCATAAACTGTAAATTGTAAGTAATTGACAGTCTTCTCACATGGTGCTTTTTTAAAGGTAAACTCTGTTCACTTGTATCACTTGTCTTCCCGTTGTACATCAATTTGCTCGAGTGGGCACCAGTAACGTCTCCATATATCCTGTCACATGCAGTATAGCCTCAAACCATTCCTTCAGATCATGGGAATGAAGTCCATAATTGTTACTGGTATTTGGCATATCAAATACGACATGGGTAGCTTGCCAGACTCTGTTGTACAGGTGGGATACTCTTGTAGTCGCCTCTCATCTCGTGAATTTATTGATGAGACGGGGAAAGATCAGCTTTTCTGCTGGGTGAAGCTCTGATGAGCTGTGGAGGCTGGATGTTGAAAATGGCATACCATGGGCCCGAGCAATAGTCCAGCAGGTAGGGCATTTGCCTTGCACAAGCCAGCCTGTGCCAGCTTGGGTTCGATCCCCGACATCCCATATGGTCCCCGAGCACCGCCAGGAGTAATTCCTGAGTACAGAGCCAGGAGAAACCCCTGAGCATTGCCGGATGTGACCCCAAAAAAAGAAAAAAAAAAGAAAATGGCGGACCTCATGGTGTGGGGATTCCTCTGGCTTCTTGTGAGGCTCTGCTGGGATGGTGGGCAAGGGCTAGAACCTGCCTTCCCTCCTAGGCACCTCACGATCAGCTGGGCACAGGGTGAGCCAGTAGCAGCTCTGCCCCATGTATCTGAGTTCAAACTCTGTTATAAACACTAATTCACTCACTAACTTAATAGCAGCTTCATACATTTGGTGCTAATATAGGTATGATTCTGGAGGGTACTGATAACAAGCAATAACAAAGTGAGAAACTATTTTAGGCACAGATTGCAGCTTTAGTAAAAACAATATATACATTTAGTATTGCACTAAGTGTAAAAAAATTAGTGATACAAAATCCTCAGGCTAAAATTTAGAGTTAACAAAGTTATCTTTAAATCAGTTCTACTCTTATACCTAAAGGATATAGCTGAAGTCTGAAATTAGAAGAGAAATTATATTACACCTAATGTGTTCTTTAGTAACTTCTCCTATAATGTTCTGCCATCCTTGCCCCCTCCCTAAGAATGTCTTTGAATTCTTATCTCTGCTTTTACCACCCCTTCTACCCTAAAGCCTATCATCATAAAATTAATATTTACTAAAAGGATAAAATTAATAAAATAGTACATATGCATCCTTACCTCATACAGGATATTTGATTTTTAAAGATATAAATAGGGTTGTGAGACTTATTTTTAATAAAAATCAATTGAGACTGTTACAAAGTTGAAATAATTAACTTTTAATAGTCTTCAAACTAGGAAAAGATCCTAATAATTCTATGATTTTCATTTAGAATTTTAGAATATAGTAGTTAGATTCAAATTTTCACTCTGTCACCATACAACAGAACAAAGATTTTCATGATTGGGTTTCAATCATACAGTGTTCCAACACCCAACCCTCCATCAGGGTACATTTCCCAACACCAATGTGGTATGCACGTGTGTGTGTGTGTGTGTGTGGTTTATGGATTTCTGGACTACACCCAGTAGTACTTAGTGGTTCTTCACTCAGGGATCACTCTTGGAAGTGCTCCAGGGTTCTCATACAGGTGATGATGGGTATGTAATTGGGGTCAGCGTTATAAAGGGCAAGCACCTTAATTCCTGTACTATCTCTCTGGCCTCAGTATCTATCTTATAATTAATTTGTTAAGAAATTGTTGCTTTCACATTTGTTAATGTACTTCACCTTTAAGCACCATATAATAAATTCAAAACTAGTAAAGGACTGTTTGTACCTTAATATCACCAGATCATGACTAGAGGAGAATGGATTAAATCTATTTCTGTCTCTGTGTCATCATCTTTTCTCCTTTTATGACCTCCTCTACCAACACCTTCTCTATATACATAATGAAATTAGCTCCAGCTCTAGCACATAGAATAGATTTGTATGGGGCTAGACAGGTTCTAACTGATACCCATCATCACAGTAAACCTAGCAGGAAGTCAGAGCAATCCACACATCATGAGTTAAGTCATTCTCAACATCCAGACTCCTCAGTTTCTCACAGCTCCACCCAGAAGAAAACCTGATCTTCCCTCGTTAAGTTTCATCAGTAAATGCTTGAGTTGAGAGCTTTCTACTGAGACTATACCACCTACACGGTAAAGCCTGGCAAGCTATCCATGTTTTATTTACTTGTTATGCCAAAAACTAGTAACAATTATGGACCTCAGTTCCATGACCTAAAGAATGGTTTGAGGCTCTTCCTCTTCCTGGAGCAAGCAGATGCCCTTGGGCTACACTTGCTTGTGACAGGACATGTGGAGATGTTACTGGTGTCTGCTCGAGCAAATCGATGAACAACGGGAAGACAGTGACAGTGACAGTGGCAGTATCTGAATATAATTCCCATTCTTATTCCCACGCACAAAAATCATTTGCCCTGAAGTTTCTGCATTTCCATACTAAGTTATCTAGCAAAAGCCCCTAACACTATACTAAGTGGCATAGCAAAAGGCCCCTAAAACAATGCTCAGTTTAAGTTCCTAATTTAAAGTTCTCAAAGATTACAGCTTTCCCTTCTCAGTTTTCTGTGCCAGGAAATGCCAAAGGCTCCACTGTAGTTCAGTTCTACTGCTCAATTCCCAAACCACCACCTCCCAGGATGAATTCACCTAAATAAAGTGTGTGTATACATATATGTATACATATAAATATATATTCACCTATATAGAGTATATGCCTTGTCTTGATGCCTTGATTTTCGATGCCTGATTTTCGATGTCAAGGCATCGAAAATCAGATGGGCTGGATATGTAATGAGATTTGGAGACAACCACTGGACTAGAGCTGTTACCAACTGGATCCCATGGGATGTCAAGTGCTCAAGTGATAGAGTATATATGCATGCATGTATGCTTCCCACCTAAGCAACTCATAGACACACACAATAAAAAAGCTTCCCACGCCTGACCCACGCTAACTGACCTCTCTGTGTGGAAGCTTTGACTGTGTCCATCTGGCCAGCGCACACACTGTCAGTAAATTTTACATCTCACTTCCTGGTAAACACTTTTACAACCCAGTAACTCTAGGGTCTGGGTGTTGGATGATAGGCTTAGCTACCTTGGGAGCTTTGCTGTTTAATCTATTTCATCTATCTACTCACAGTTTAATTTATTTACATGTTCTTAAGCCAGGGTTCATGTAATGAGATCTCACTTCTGTATAAACACTGAAGGAGAGTGTGGCAGTTACAGAAGTCACCTTGACTCTGAATGAGTAACTTCTGACTTATTTTATATATATAAATATATACTATTATACATATTCTATGTTATCTAGATTTGGCACAGACCCTCTTATATCCACTGGTCCCAGCAGCATGGGACAGTTAGAATTTACCAGGAGACTACCACCCTGGCTATGTTGAGCCTATAAATAAATTATAGAAAGTATCATACTAGTTTGCCCACAAACAGGCGAGCATGACCTTTTCAGTATACAGAGAACAAGTTACTCAGAATCACCCTGGTGCAGATATAAACAAGAAGGACCTTGTGGGTACCATCTAGATTACATGAAGCCCATGAAATTAAGATATATTACTTTATACCAGCCCCCTCTCTCCAGTGTTTTACATAAGAGATAATCTCAGAAGAAGGGATTAGTTCTTGGCATAATCATTTGCTTAGACCTGTAGTAGGGTGTGGTGCCACCCTTCTACACTCTTCTACTATCTAGAAGCTGTTTAGTTGATCTTTGTTGCAGGACCCTCCCTGAAGTTAGGATTATTTTGTGTATATAAGGGGACTTACTTGAGGTACCATCTCCTCTTTGGTGGGATCCACTTTGGTGGGACTCTCTCTGGTGGGATCCTGTTTGGTAGGAGACTTGAGCCATCATGTATGGTCTAAGTTTTGACCAGAGCTAGAGGTCTTCCATTATACTAGATTGCCATAGTAGAGCTTATACTATTGAAACCCTTTTGGAACTTCCCTGGATTCATGAGTTTTCATCCATTCCATGGTGGCCTCGGAGGTAGTAGAGAACTTCTGTCCTGATACTGGTGTGTGTGTGTGTGTGTTCTGTGTCTGTGTCTGTGTCTGTGACTATGTATACACATATATATGCATTGCTTGTATCACTTGTCATCCCGTTTTTAATCGATTTGCTCGAGCGGGCACCAGTAACATCTCCATACGTCCTGTCACATGCTAGTATAGTCCAAGGGCATCTGCTCGCTCCAGGAACACAAGGAGCCTCAAACCATTCCATCAAGTCATGAGAATGAGGTCTATAACTGTTACTGGTATTTGGCATATCAAATACGACACAGGTAGCTTGCCAGGCTCTGCCGTGGGGGTGGGATACTCTTGTAGTCGCCTCTCATCTTGTGCATTTATTTCTTGATAAAAATGATCCCTAATCACTGAGATGGGGAAAGATCATCTTTTCTGCTGGGTGGAGCTCTGATGAGCTGTGGAGTCCAGATGTTGAAAATGGCGGCCCTCATCATGTGGAGGTTCCTCTGGCTTCTTGAGAGGTTCTGCTGGGATGGCAGGCCAGGGCTAGAACCTGCCTTCCCCCTGGGTGCCTCGTGATCAGCTGGACATAGGGAGAGCTGGTAGCAGCTCTGCCCCATGTATCTGAGTCTCTGGAGCAGGCATAACTGGGCTGGGCTTGAAAAAGACTGCTGTCTGGTGGGTCTCTGATGAGCCGGGCTTGTGATCAGCTCTTCCACTGGGTGGAGCTCTGATGAGCTGGGGAGTCCGGATGTGGAAAACGGCGGCCCCACATGGTGTGGGGGTTCCTCTGGCTTCTTGCAAGGCTCTGCTGGGATGGCGGGCCAGGGCTAGAACTAGCCTTCCCTCCTGGACACCTCGTGATCAGCTGGGCACAGGGAGAGCTGGTATCAGCTCTGCCCCATGTATGTGAGTCTCTGTCCCGTTTGTGTGTGCCCACACAAAATAAAAAGTGTACTAATAATTGTTGAATTGTTTGAAATGATAATACCAGTCTAGATGTAAGTATTGATTTTAGGCAAAGGGATATACATGATAACCTCTAAATGTATATATAGCAAGCCATAATGTGTAAGAGAAGGGGGAGAGGGAGGGAGGGGGAGAGAGAGAGAGAGAGAGAGAGAGAGAGAGAGAGAGAGAGAGAGAGAGAGAGAGAGAAGCAGGCTGGGGAGTGGGGAGGGAATATCAGGGACATTGGTGGTGGGAAATGGGCACTGGTGGAGGAATCGGTGCTGGAACACTATATTGTGGGAAAACGCTGGTGTGCCCCGCACAAAATCTGGGATGACTTATGAGATGTGGAGAGGAAGAGCTTCCAAAAAGGGTATCTACCACTTTCTCTGGGTCCACCTTTGAAAATCCATGTATGATTGGAGAAATCTAGGACTCATTAAGTGTGCAATGACCCCTACATGGCACAGGCCTCATGTCCCAACAGCCCAACGAGGCGACCACCCAGAAGCACTTACAGACACTTGCTCTGCATAGCCTGGGAGTGATCCCTAATCACCTGCTATGGCCTCCAGCTGGAGCTAGGTATTGCTCTTGGCAAGTAAGGAAAGTCCATTCTAGACTTTACCCAGGCTTCTTTGGATACTCGCCTTTCTGTCTCAGAAGAGAATCTCAGACCACAGTGAAGTGTAACAGATTTTATTAGGAGATTTTTTTTTTTTTAGAGAAACTGCTGGCTTCTGCAGAGTGGAGAGAGAGCACCAGTACCCATCCCATAAAATGATGTATAAAAGTACACATCTCAAGAGGGGAGATGCAAACAACACATGTTCTCAGGTACCACAAGTGTGTGGCAGCAACACAAGGACACAGACAGCACACAGGCACTCTTCCTTTGTTCAAGTAGCTTTTATAGGGAATTAATTTCCCAAGCTTCTTGCTGCTATGGTCCTTTCAAGGGGGAAAATTGGGAGCAGTTGATGGTCTTTGATATTCCTTTCCTGGCCTTTGTTCCCACTACAACTTCTCTCTGGGTGGTCTGGGTGGGTGGGGCAAGGAGAAGGGGAAGCTAATCAGGGGTGGGGCTGTGTCCAGCCTTACCTGGGTCTGTGCTGGCAGAAGACAAAGGGCTTATCAGGCCTAAATTCCTGTGTCCACAAGGTGGGTCCAGGCAGCCTTAGAGCTAGTTGGTTGTTTTACTTTCCAAAAACTCATTTCCATTGGAGTGTGTGGGGGGTGGCTTACCCTGATGTAGGTGGGCCCCATGGGTGGCTTATGTGAGGCAGAAAGGGGAGAGAGATGGTCACTTTCTCCCCCAGCCACCTCTGCCGCCAGGGACACTGGGCAGGCTAAGGACTGATAAAGTCTGTGACGAGTCCCTGCAGGACGTGGACCTGAGCCCCACCAGCCCCATGTGGTGGCCGTGAAGCTACACCTGATGTCCGGCTTGATCTCTAGGTACGGAAGTTGATCCCCCACCACCTAAGATTTCTCGGGGAGTCTTGGACTCAGGCTAGAGTGAGGAATAGCTCTTTGCAGGAAAGAAAAGTCAGTACTAGGTCTTACCCAGAATTTCCTTAGGGTTCTTGTCTTCCTCATAGAAATAGAATTTTCAGGAGTAGACAAGCAGTGAATGGTTGGTCAATGGGTCTTATCAGGTCTTCATTCCTGGTTCCAAAAGGTGATAGCCTAATGGCAACAGTCATTGCCATCCAGGGCCCCCTCCTGTCTGACTTCCTACATCACCTCCATTCTGCCATAGTCATTCCTTCCCCATTCAAATCAAATTTTTGTATTTTTCCACTCACATTATTCATCTAGGTGCTTTATTTTCCTTTGCACTATCATCCATTCACTGAAGTAGGCTTTTTGTTGTGGGTGAAAAACCCAGTTACCCTCAGGACTTACTCCTGGCTCTGCTGGGCTCAGGGTCCATCTGTGCTCAGGGGTCACTCCTGGTATTGCTCTGGAGTCCATATGCAGAGCTGGGGTTCAAATTCAAATTAGCTTTTTAATTTTTGGCATCATAAGTGACTTCACTATATTAAATATTAATGAGCAATTCACCATCCTGACCTCATAGTCCTATGGTTTCATCCCCTGACACTCAGTCACCTACTCCTGTCGTGAACCTCAGTTATACCTTTAAAGGTAAATTTACTTTGGAAATCTAGTGAAAGGAAAGCTCTTATATACTGTCATTTAAGGATTTAAAATACCTTTCCCTTAGGCATAATATAACAATATCAAAGTGCCTATCATAAAGTCAATTATGTAAGTGATCTTCAATAAAAGATTAATCTGAATAAGACTAAGTATACAAAGTTATGAATTCTGGAAAGATATATCTTAAGGATAAGGGAATAATTGCACTGTTTTACTGTTTCCTACTTCATAATCTTCTAAAGAAATTAATAAAAGACTTTCATATAGCTATATACATAGGATTTTACATTTATTTATATATATATTTGTTTATACATATATAGACCTGCAAATTTACCAAACATGGATTATAGGATATCTGCTAGAAAAGTCTGTGCCACAAACTATTTCGCCCTTTGATTTGTTGATGAATAACTCATGCAAACTCCAGTCTAATGATTTACTTAGCTTATAAAAGCCAAATTTAAGCAGCTTTTATTGTTAAAATGGAAGGGAAGGAGAAAACATTCACCACTACTGTTGCCTCTATTGATTTCCCTGCTAAATACTCAGCTATCTAGGAAGGCATTCAAGGCTAAAGGACAATGAGGCTTTAGAATAAACAGTTTGGGTGGCAAATAGAGCAGAGTGAAAAAGCTCTGCACCAAAGGACCAAAGAAGGTCATGGAAACCGCAAAGGCTTGAGGCAGTAGCTCAGAAAACCAATTGGAGAGGAAGCCTCCAAAGAGTCCCTCCCAGCCAGAGACCATTGTATTTGTTTTATTATTTTAACATGGATTTTAGCCAGCATAAGTGATCTGACCTAGCCAGGTCTGGGGCAACTTCTCTCTAGTGAATCACAGTGAGAGTCAGATAGCAACAACCTTAGACACTAGAACAATGTCTGGAGGGTGTAATCTATTCAGAGTACTCCAGAGAAGTGAAAAAATGTCATGTATAAAACTTTTTATATGTTTGAGGGCCATTCCAAGAGGTGTTCAGGGGCTACTTCAGCTCAGTGCTTAGGGGAATGCTATACCTCCTGGGTGGGACCCCAGCTTCCTGCATACAAAGCAGGTGCTCCAGCTCCTTGAGCTAGATCCCTGGTTTGTTGGAGAATCTTTTAAAGTGGATTATGTGTGAGGGAGGAGAACCCAGTTTTGCTGAATTGTAACTGTTATACATCCTGCATTTATTGCCCTGTCTTCCACGTATAGTATAATTACACCACCTCCGTTCGCTGATGACATCGTTCTAATAACACCAAACATTAGCCAAGCGGCACAAATGCTGGCTGACTTTGACCGAGAATGTGGAAAGGTAGGTCTACAGCTGAATCTGAAGAAAACTATGTTCATGAGAAATGAACTAGTTCCAGAGGCCCCATTCACTCTCAATGGAACAAACATCTCTGAATGCAGCAGTTATGTGTACCTAGGTTGAGAAGTCAACATGATGAACGATCTAAAACCTGAGCTGCGCAGGAGGAAGAGAGAGGCATGGAATGCCTTCAAAGGCATCGAAGAAACAGCTAAAAGGACAAAGAACCTCCGGCTCCGAAGCACATCTCTTCGACTCCACCTTTCTCCCTGCATTAACATACGCCTCAGAGACCTGGGCCCTGCGAAAAGCAGGATGAGAATGCTATTCGGGTCTCCCAGAGAGGCATCGAAAAGAGCTATGCTTGGAATATCACGTCTCACTCAAGTGAGAGAAGGGAATCCGGAGTTCTGACCTCCGGTCGCTATTCCAGAATCAGGGATGCTGTCTCGTTTTGCCAAGGCATCGAAAATCAGATGGGCTGGACATGTAATGCGATTTGGAGACAACCGCTGGACTAGAGCCGTTACCGACTGGATCCCATGGGATGTCAAAAGATCACGTGGCCGCCCACCTACAAGATGGTCAGACTTCCTTGTTAAGACCCTGGAAGGAACGGTTTGAGGCTCTTCATATTCCTGAATCAACCAGATGCCATTGGGCTACATTGGCACATGATAGTGTCCAATGGAAATGTTACTGGCGCCCGCTCGAGCAAATCGATGAATAACGGGATTCAAGTGATCAAGTGATCAAGTGTGAGCAGAAAATATTAATGGAAGTTAAAAATGTACAAAAACTCTTTCCTTAAAAATGCAAAGGTAGGAACTGGAGCAGTAGTACAGCAGGTAGGGCATTAACTCTGCGGACCCGGGTTCAAGCCCTGCATCTCCTATAAGTCCCTGAGCACCAACTGGAGTAATTCCTGAGTGCAAAACCAGGAGTTGATTCTCCCTGGGGTGTGTGGCTGGCGGGCGGGTGCCTGGGGTCGTGGTAGAGCCCCAGGCCTCGGCAGAAGGTGGAACTACAACCCCTAGAAGTCCGTGGAAGCAGAAGTAAACGGACATTTTGAACTCTCACACCAGCCTGTCTCTGCCTCAGGTATTCTCCTTGGGGTGTGCGGCTGGCCAGGCAGGCGGCCACTCACGTGGCCGCTTATTAATACAAATACTAGGAAATTCAACACCAAGGGAATGTAATACCCTCAAGAAAAAAAGAAACTGTACACTAGAGGAATCTATCCCTGAACACCGCAACACCATGGGGAAACAATGCAGATCCCCAGTTCGAAGAACAGATGAAGGAATCAACCCTGAAGACTCAAAAAGAATGCAGATGTGTATGATCTCTCTGACAATAAATTTAGAGAAGAAATTGATAGGATGCTTAAGGAGCTCAACGAAAAAATTGAGCAGATGTCCAATAAAATACAGGAGAACATAAACGAAGCAGTTAAAAGGGCAGTCAATAAATTACGGGAGGAAATGAGAGCATAAATGAGAACCATGCAAATAGAAATATCATCGCTTAAAATCTCAGTAGATGAAATGAAAAACACAATAGGGGCTCTCAACAGTAGGATGACAGCAGCGCAAGAGAGAATCAGTGAAACTGAAGATGAGCTGCAGAAAGCACTCAGAGAACTACATAAGATGGAAAAAGACCGGAAAATGGATCAGCAACGGACAGAGAACAATGGGATGAAGCCAGGCAGAACAACATAAGAATCATCGGCGTCCCAGAGGGACAGGAAAGTAACCCCAAGGAAATTAAAACAGTTATAAACATCCTGGCTGAAAAGTTCCCGAAGTTAAAGGATGAAGGCATCCAGATCCAAGAAGCCTGATGCGTACCAGCAAGAAGAGACCCCAATAGAAAGAGCCCAAGACACATCCTAGTCAAAGTAATGGATGCCATAGACAGAGACATAAATTCTTCAGGCAGCAAAATCAAAGAAGGAAATTGTATACAAAGGGGCAACCATTCGACTTTCAGCAGACGTCTCAGAAGACACCCTCCAAGCCCGAAGGTAGTGGTGGGATATAGTAAAAAAAACTTAATGAAATGAATGCCTCAGCAAAGAATTCTTTATCCAACTAAACTCTCACTCTGATTTGAAGGACAGATATACAACTTCTTGGATAAACAACAGCTTAGGAACTTTGTAAAATCAAAACCAACCTTAAAGAAGGACTGATAGATCTACTATAAGATGAGACATAACCCAAAAGAACAGCCAATCTATACAGAAAGATGGCACAAAAATCCCATGACAATACTCTCAATGTCAATGGTCTAAATGCACCAGTTAAGAGACACAGAGTGGCAAAAATGGATCAAAAATTGAATCCGACATTGTGCTGCCTTCAAGAAACACACCTGAACAATCAGAGCAAAGACAGGCTCAAAATAAAAGGCTGGAAAACAATCCTTCACTCAAACAACCCATCCAAAAGGGCTGGGGTAGCCATACTGGCATCTGACAACATAGACTTCAGACTAAAGAAGGTCAGAAGGGACAATGAAGGTCACTTCTTAATAGTCAAGGGATGCATATATCATGAAGAAATCATGCTATTAAACATATATGCACCCAATGAGGGGCCAGCAAAAATACCTAAAACAACTACTAATAGTCTTCAAAGAAGATATTGACAGCAACACAATTGTAGTTGGAGACTTCAACACTGCTCTATCAACCCTGGATAGATCAACAAGATTGAAACTTACCAAGGAAATATTGGCCCTAAAAGAAGAGATGGAAGAAAAAGGGCTGGTAGACATATACAGGGTATTCCATGCCCAAAAAGCTGAATACACTTTCTTCTCCAGTGCATATGGAACATACTCCAAAATAGATATATAAAAGATAGAGAGATTCACAGATATGGGGCAGAGCTGCTACTTGCTCTCCCTGTGCCCAGTCACTCATGAGGCACTCAGGAGGGATGGCGGGTTCTAGCCCTGGCCCACCACCACAGCAGAGCCTTGTAACAAGCAGACAACCCCCCACTCCATGAGGGCCTCCATTTTCCACTCCAAACTTCCCTCTCCTCAGAATTCCACCCAGCAGACCAGTTATCACAGCCCGGCTCATCGATATCCACCCTGCAGCAGTCTTTTTTAAATCCAGCCCATATGCTGATCCAGAGACTCACAGACATGGGGCAGAGCTGCTTCTGGCTCTCCCTGTGCCCAGCCACTCATGAGGTGCAGGGGAGGGATGGTGGGTTCCAGTCCTGGCCCGCCACCCCAGCAGAGCCTTGCAACAAGCCAGATGACCCCACTCCATAAGGGCCTCCATTTCCCACATCCGGACTTCCCTCTCCTCAAAACTCCACCCAGCAGACCAGCCTATCACAGCCTGGCTACACGCCGCAAGCGGCCGCACCTTCATCAATAAATGCTGGATTTAGAGTTGGCTACAAGAGTATAGTACATGCACGGCAAAGCCTGGCAAGGTACCCGTGTCGTATTTGATATGCCAAATACCAGTAACAATTATAGACCTCATTCCCATGACCTGATGGAATGGTTTGAGGCTCTTTGTGTTCCTGGAGCAAGCAGATGCCCTTGGGCTCTACTAGCATGAGACAGGACATATGGAAATGCTACTGGTGCCCGCTTGAGCAAATATATGATGAACGGGAAGACAGTGACAGTGACAGTGATAAAGATAGAGAAGTATCTCTATCTAAAACAAACTGATAAACTCATTAAGAGACTAGTGTTTGCAAGAGACAAAGGTGACAGAAGTAACAGGGGAAAAATAGACCATATAAGTCCTAGAAAGCGTGTAACACCCATAGTCCTTTCTATTGAGTAAGGTTGGAATTAAATTCTTACTCTTTTTATAGCATTCTTCAAAAAGAGTAATAGGGTGCCTCTTGTCCACTTCTCATGATGCTTTTTATTTTTGAAACTATGTATATGCATATATTTCATATAAAGGCAAACATACAAATACAGCACAAAGGAAGTTTGAGATTTTCATGTTGGTATTTATTAATAAAAATAATATATACTATAACATTCAGCTTGGATTCAAATAACCATCATATTCTATTAATCGATTAATAGAATACATTTTGTCTTCAAAGAGCTATGTTGTCTGTATTTTTTCTTGGTGATAAAACTTCCTCTTATAACAAAATTTTGAATCTAATTATACTATCAAAGTCTATAACATTTTCCTTCCTTCTTTTCTTTCTTCCATCCTTCCTCCCTCCCTCCTGCCCCTCCCTCCCTTCCTTCCTTTTATTCCTTTCCTTCTTCTTTGTGCTTAGAGCTTAACCTGGCTCTGCACTCACAGATGTTTCCTGGTCGGGGCTTGAGGAGCCATCTGTGGTTCCAGGTATAGAACCCAGGTCAGTCACATGCAAGGCAAGCACCCTACCTACTAATGTTCTAGCCCTCAATATATATCATTTTTATAGAGAGAAATATGATAAGAAGAATGACCTGTGTGATAGTGTTGCCATCTCTCGCCATGTTTTTAGTTTTTGAGTGGAACTTTTTTTTTGTTTTTAATAGTATAAATTCAGTGGTTGGAGAGATCGTACAGAGGTTAAGATCCATTCTTTGCATTTGGCCAACCCTGGTTCAATACCCTGCACCACATATCGTTTCCCTTGTAACTAGAATGATCCCTGGTACAGAGCCAAGTGTAACAACATCAATTGACTTAAAATAGAATTTAAAATATTGACAAACCACCTACCTTACGATGTCACTTATTCACTGGCACTTACATAAGATTTGTTTAACGAGTAACAAAATGGAGACAGTATAAAATTAAAAATGTACTTTCCAATTAAGGAAATGGGTCAAAATGTAAGTGAAAAGCTAGGAAGACAATATTATAGATTGTAAAAATGTATGATGTGACCTTTGTCAATTCTTTCTGCATACTCTTTTTCCTCTCCCCTATTGGGAATTGACCATGCTTGGATGTGATTTTCCCACATTTAGTTACAGTGTTACCCAGGGGCTCCCACAACTGGTTTCAATGATTGTATACTCAACCATTGTGCTTCTCACAGTTCAGATGTGGCACTCACACATGATTACCAGGAATCACTCTTCTTGACACACTGGTGCATGTGTTATTACAATGCTTACACACACTCTTCTGTATGAGAGAGATCACACTGCTGCAGCACCAAGGGGCTATGCTATTACACATGGAGGTATCACAGGGGGACCACACCCATAACCTCAGTTTACTAAATTAGGAAGACAGCAAGGGGGCTTTGTAAGGTAAAATAATGGTTTCAATTTTATTTTATGGATATAGTAAAAGATCTGAGTTTTATTTATTTCCTTGTTTTGCTTTTTTGGGTCAAACCCTGTGGGGAAAGGCTGAGGCACCCAAAACGAAATCTGGGAGCAGGGGTCAGGGATTCCCTTCTGTCCCAGGGATCAGCAGCTGGTGGATGGAGAAAGACTCAAGAATCTGGCAAGATTTCAAAAATGCTTTACTTAACTCAGGTTCAGGCCCATACAAATCAGCAATAAGGAAAAACTCCAAACTTAGGGTTCCAGCTGGAATCCGGCCACATGTAGGCCAAAATGGTGGCCACCACGTGTGAAGGCCCTGTAGAGGGGAGACAGAGACAAGGCACCAGCAGAAAGGGGCAAGAGCAAGGGAGCGACCTGCCAAAAAGCGTGAGAAAGGAAGCAGGCTAGTTTTATATCCCTGTAACCCAGACCTACACTTTTTATGGGAAGCCACCATGGTCAAATGCCCTTAGGTAATTTCTCCCAGGACCTCACCTAGGCCCTTTGAGATGTTAATGTAGCCCACTGAAGATTTGCCTAGGAAATGCCTTTGCAGGGTAGAGTGAAGGGGTTTCTGAGATGAACTGTATCTCAGAATACAAAGGCACACATCTGTACCAAAGTCTATAATATAGTCAGCTAAATATTTCTCCAAGCCTTCACAGAGTCTTTAAGTCATGGTAGTTCTGCATTTTATTTACCTTTGAGTTATCAGGGAGCCATGCTTGCTTGCTTGGAGGCAAACAGCATTTCTCTCTAGTCTAATTACTTAGAGATCCAACCTGGCCAGGCAAATATACTGGTAAGATCTAGCTAGTCCCATGATGATTGTGGCAGCATGAGAGAATTCTTATACCAGTCAGTATAGAATACATTATCAGATAAACTGCCACATTTAAACTGCCCTCCTATCTACAAAGTGACCTGCAGGAGGCAACTCCAGGCCAGATGCAGAGTCTCTGGGCAGGTATCCTGCAAAACTTACCCAACTATACTCAGAGGTCACTCCTGGAAGTGCTCAGGAGACCATATGGGATACTGGGATTGAACCCATGTTGACTGCTTGCAAGGGATTGCCAGGGATTGTAGCCAGGTTGATTGCATGCAAGCCAAGCACCCTACCCACTATACTATATCTCTGGCTAAATCTGTTAATTCTTAGCCTATAAAATTAAAATAATAAATGTTAACAAATTTATTATTTTTTGAACACTTAAAGAAATAAGGTGCTTTGTTTTTGCTTTTTTACAATTTTAACTCTATTAAACTGAATCTTCCAGTTTCTAGTTTGTGACTTCTGAAGTTATAAAACATTAATGATCATTACAAGCACTATTTGCAAACTGCAAATTAAGGTTCTATAACCTATAAAAAGCTTAAGTGTCTATATTTCCAATTACATAGTAATTATCTCAGATAGTTATTACATGAGAGGTTTCTAAGTAAAATCACAGTGGGAACAGGTAAAAATTAACCATATGCTTCCAGTTCAATCTAGTAATATCTGATATCAACTGCTGTCAGCCAAGTCTTTCAGTGGAAGTAATCTTAAATGATCTTAATATTTGCCTTTTAAAATAGCCTTTTGGAATCAATAACTTATTTAAAGGGGATATCTTTCCCGGTAATTGAAGAGGTTCATTTTAGCAAAATCTACTATTTAGTAAATTCTACTTTAAATTCTTTCTTTTAGTTAAAAGACCATCTTTCTTTTGCATTGCTCCTTTTTCATGGGATTTGCAATCCAACATAAAAACCTGAACTATAGGGAAAAGAGAGAATTATTGCACTTCCCTTGTTTATGGCCAACCCCTTTCAATTCCAGCTCCACATATGGTCCCTGAGGTCACAAGCTATGCTCAGGCAGTGCTGCTATTTGTCAGTCTCGGTTTCTCTTCCATATACTTGAGACTCCAACGGCCTGGGCACCCAATCTCACCCACTGTATTTCTGGCTTTAAAGGAGAGTTACACAATATGGACATTCCTCCAAAGACTAGAAATTGGGCTCCCATTTGACCCAGCCATACCACTCCTGGGAATATAACCTGGGAAGTCAAAAAACACACAGCAAAAACACCATCCCTACTTTTATGTTCATAGCAGCATTATTCACAATAGCGAGAATCTGAAAAGAACCAGAGTGTCTGAGAATCGATGACTGGATTAAGAAGCTTTTGTATACCTACACAATGGAATACTCTGCAGCTGTTAGGAAAAATGAAGTTATAAAATTTGCCTATAAATGGATGACATGGAGAGGATCATATTGAGTGAAATTAGCCAGAAGGGAGACAGACAGATACAGAATGACTGTATTTATTTGCATGACATAAATAATACATGTACATATTATGATAACAATATCCAAGGTCAGGTGAAGCATGGATCAGGAGGTCTTGTCAAAGGTAGAAATTATCACAAACGTGTGGGAATCAGAGGCCAGGCATGACAGAGAATGGAACAGTGTGCCAATAATTGTCAAAAGTGATAATACCAACCTAGAACTGAGCATTAAATATAGGTAAAAAGATACACCTGACATCATTTTAATGTATCACTGTATCACTGTCTTCCGTTCATCGTCGATTTGCTCGAGCGGGCACCAGTAACATCTCCATATGACCTGTCTCATGCAAGTAGAGCCCAAGGGCACCTGCTTGCTCCAGGAACATAAAGAGCCTCAAACCATTCCATCAGGTCATGGGGATGAGGTCTATAATTGTTACTGGTATATGGCATATCAAATACGACACGGATAGCTTGCCAGGCTCTGCCGCGGCGGGTAGCATACTCTTGTAATCATCTCAAAATCCAGCATTTATTTATGAACCGCACAGCTGCAAGCGCCAAGAGAGCCGGGCTGTGATAGGCTGGTCTGCTGGGTGGAGTTCTGACGAGGGGGAAGTCGGATGTGGAAAATAGAGGTCCTCATGGAGTGGGGGTTGTCTGGCTTGTTGTGAGGCTCTGCTGGGGTGGCGGGCCAGGGCCAGAACCCTCCATATTATCCTGGCTCTGCACTCAGGGATGACTCCTGGCTGGACTTAGGAACCATATGTGGTGCTAGGATTCAGACCCAGGTTGATCCCCAGCCATGTGCAAGGCAAGAGCCCTACCCACTATATCTTCAACAGCTCAAAACAGTCTGGTTTTCAGCCATTCTATTCTTGTGGACTGGTGGCTGAGGACCACTAGTTCATAGGCTTGCTTCCTATTAATAGCAGATTAATAGGAAGTTAAGTTTTGGACTTGTCAAAGTTTATATAAAAGATTTTTTACTGTACGTGGGTCAGTGCCCCAAATCCCTATTTCTTAAGGCTCAGTTGTCCAGATGACTCAATTTCTTCCAGGGTTGAGCTGTTGGGCTTTCAAGCACATCAGAGGTTGACGATGAATTTGCTGATAAACTAAGTTTTCCTTAGTCTGGTGGACAAGTGGAATACATATTGTAGACATGGAAAGTAACCTTTCTAGTGAATAGAATGTACAGGTCTCCTATGAGCCATTCTTTTTCATGTCAACACACATGATGACCCCACATAACAAGCTCCATCAGAAAGGTGCTTGGTGAGGAAAGAATAAACAGTCTGAACAAGAAAAAGGCTAAATGGCAAAAGCAGTTCACTTACTACCTTGGAAAATTTCATTTTAATGTATGTATTATAATCTACAATATGGAAGGGAAGTAAAAGAGTGAGAGAGAGAGAGAAAAAGAAAGAAAGAAAGAAAGAAAGAAAGAAAGAAAGAAAGAAAGAAAGAAAGAAAGAAAGAAAGAAAGAAAGAAAGAAAGAAAGAAAGAAAGAAAGAAAGAAAGAAAGAAAGAAAGAAAGAAAGAAAGAAAGAAAGAAAGAAAGAAAGAAAGAAAGAAAGAAAGAAAGAAAGAAAGAACCTGCCATAAATGCAGGCTAGGGTGAGAGGAGGGATTCGGGGACATTGGTGTTGGGAAATGGGCACTGAGTGGAGGGTTGGGTGCTGGAATACTGTATGACCAAAACTCAAATCCGAACATCTTATGAACATCTTTGTAATTGTGTATCTCACGGTGGTATAATAAAATATTTTTAAAAAATAAAGTATTCAAGATACAAAAATAAACATGATGCCTCTGCCTAAAAAAATAAGCAAATAAAGGAGGGGTACAGAAATAGAGGAAAACAACAATGGCTTTATATATGACTATTTTCTCAAAATTCCTAAGAAAGATGTTGGGAAATGTCAAAAAAAAAGAGTTTTGACCAAAGGAAGGAAAGTTAAAGGAGAAAAAATTATTTCCTAGAAATGAAAAATAATTGTACTGGCTTTTTATTTGGTGAATAGGGGTGGTGAAAGGTTGGGAAAGTAGGGGGCGTCTGTTGTCCTGAGGTTGAAAGATAAAAGGAATTAAAAAAAGATAAGTACTTGTGAAAACTTTATGGTTCTCTAAATTGTCAGGAAAAAACAGTTTCTTAAAATTATATTAAATCGAGGAGGTATGCCATGAAAAACGGTACACCTCAATGGAGGTATGCCATTGAAAATAAATATTAATATAAATATTGGAGAGCTATTTATATAAAGATTAAAAAAGCATTTTATATTTTGATATTAAATGAGTTTCCATACATTCTTCACTTTGCTAAAAATCTATTAAAATGTTATCAGTCAGAATATAGTCAGGAAGTGATAACCAAAGCAATCATTTAAACAGGGGAAAATGGACGTGAAAACTCTTGACATGAGTGATAAGAGGGCAAGAATCTAAGGAATGCTCGAAAGCAAGCTATATATATATGTGTTCATTTATGTGTGTGTATGTACATATATATATATATATATATATATGCATCACTATCACTATCACTATCTTCCCGTTCAACATCTATTTGCTAGAGCGGGCACCAGTAATATCTCCATATGTCCTGTCTCATACTAGTAGAGCCCAAGGGCATTTGCTTGCTCCAGGAACATAAAGAGCCTCAAACCATTATATTAGGTCATGGGAATGACCTATATAATTGTTACTGGCATTTGGCATATCAAATACAACACGGGCAGCTTGCCAGGCTTGCTGTGCAGGTGACATACTCTTGTAGTCACCTCTAAATACAGCATTTATAGATGAACCACGCAGCCGCAGCGGCCACACAAGCCGGGTTGTGATAGGCTCGTCTGCTGGGTGGAGTTCCAACGAGAGGGAAGTCCAGATGTGGAAAATGGTGGCGCTCATGGAGTGGGAGTGTGGGGTATGTGTGTGTGTGTGTGTGTGTGTGTGTGTGTGAATGTGTGTGTAATAGGCACTACCTCTAGACTGAAAGAAAAAAGAAATCTTAGAAGGTCCACAGCAAGCTGAACTATTTGGCCTAAATCTCAGAACTGAGAATGATTCCTATCCCTGGAGCACTACTAAGGAAAACCTGTCCCTAATAATAAAATTCACAACATATTTCCACCAAATACCTTGATTACTCATCAGTGGCATTGTTCACTCATAAGTGACATTGTTTAACAGTGTTCTTTTTATATTAAAAATGATTGGACTAAATTCTTTTACCTTTACTTTAATAGTTTTCTTATCTATTATAGCATTTATACTATATATGTGTCTGTAAATATATAAGAATATATATCACTTGATCACTTGACATCCCGTTATTCATCGATTTGCTCGAGCGGGTGCCAGTAGCATTTCCATTGGACCCTATCACGTTCCAGTGTAGCCCAATGGAATCTGGTTGCTTCAGGAATACAAAGAGCCTCAAACCATTCGTTCAGGGTCTTGACAAAGAAGTCTGACCATATTGTAGGTGGGCAGCCACATGATTTTTTCACATCACTGGCATCCAGTCGGTAATGGCTCTAGTCCAGCAGTCGTCTCCAAATCGCATTACATGTCCAGCCCATCTGATTTTCGATGCCTTGGCAAACGAGACAGCATCCCTGATTCAGGAACAATGACGGAGGTCGGAGCTCCGGATTCCTTCTCTCACTTAAATGAGGCGTGATATTCCAAGCATAGCTCTTTCAATTCCTCTCTGGGAGACCCGAATAGCATTCTCATCCTGCTTTCATATGGCCCAGGTCTCTGAGGCATCTGTTAATGCAGGGAGAATGGTGGAGTCAAAGAGATGTGCCTGGAGCCGGAGGTTCTTTGTCTTTTTAGCTATTTCTTGATGCCTCTGAAGGCATTCCATGCCACTCTCTTCCTCCTGCGCAGCTCAGTTTTCAGGTCATTCATCATGTTGACTTCTTGACCTAGGTACACATAACTGCTGCATTCAGAGATGTTTGTCCCATTGAGAGTGAGTGGGGCCTCTGGAACTAGTTCATTTTTCATGAACATATTTTTGCTGAGATTCAGCTGTAGACCTATCTTTCCACATTCTCGGTCGAAGTCAGCTAGCATTTGTGCCGCTTGGCTAACCCTTTGGTGTTATTAGAATGATGTCATCAGTGAAGCGGAGGTGGTGTAAGCGGAGGTGGTGGTTTAGTTGCCGATACTCTATCTTCACTCCCCATTCCTTCCCATTCTAATTGTTGCATGATGTTCTCGAGGGTTGTGCTGAAGAGTTTTGATGAAATGGTATCACTCTGCTGAACCCCTCTTTTGACACTGATGATCACTTCTTTGTAGAATGGTGAGATCCTGGTAGTGAATCCATAATACAGCTCACGAAGGATCTTGATGTATTGGGTTTTACGCCAGTTTGGCTAGGGCTTCGATGACCGCTTCAGTCTCCACAGAATCAAAGGCTTTCTTTAAATCAATGAACGTGAGACAGAGTGGCATCCTGAACTCCCTAAAAACTTCAATGAGCTTGGTTACCGTGTGGATATGGTCAATTGTGCTGAATCCTTTTCGGAAGTCAGCTTGCTCACATGGTTGTCCTTCATCTAAATTCTGTCAATCCTGTTCAGAATGACTCAAGTGAAAAGCTTGTAGATGACAGACAACAGGCAGATGGGGCTATAGTTGCCAATGTCATGGATGTCTCCCTTCTTGAACAGTAGAACTGTCTTGCTGGTTTTCCAATGGGAGGTTTTCCAATGGGAAATTTGCTGATTTTCCAATGGGAGGGCATTGGAAGAATATATATATAGAAACCAATATTGTTTTTAATTTTTATTATACCATCATGAGACATACTATTACAAAGATGTTCATAATTGGTTCTTGGTAATACAGTAGTCCAGCACCCATACCTCCACCAGTGCCCCATTTCCACCACCAATGTACTTCACCCCTCCGCCCACCCCCAGGTTGCCTCAATAGCAGGTAGCCCCGTTTCCTCTCTTTCTCTCTCTGTCTCTTTCTCTCTGTCTCTGCATCTCTCTCCCTTTTACACATTGTTGCTAGCCCTGCAGGTATTTAGAGTTTATCACTTAAGTCTCTTTGTGTATATTCAATGGTGGGCTTTAGTCTGCCATTACCATTTCCCACAATTAGTAAAACACTGGTATCTATTTATATCCTATTAATGAATGCAGTCATTCTATATCTGTGTAATTTCACTCAGCATGATAGTCTCCATGTCCATCCATTTGCAGGTAAATTTTATAATTTCATCTTTTCTGACTGCTGCATAGTATTCCATAGTGTAGATGAACCACAGTTTCTTTAGCTAGTCCTCTGTTCTAGGACATTTAGGTTGTTTCCAGATTCTAGCTATAGTGAATAGCGCAGAGATGAATAAAGAAGTACAGATAGTGTTTCTGCTATGTGTTTTTCGGTCTCTCGGGTATATTCCCAGGAGTGCTATTGCTGGATCAAATGGGAGCTCAATATCTAGTTTTGGGGGAAAAATGCCCATATTGTTTTCCAAAAAGGACTGGACCAGTCGGCACTCCCTCCAACAGAGGATGAGAGTCCTTTTTTCCCCACATCCACTCCAGCACTGGTTGTTCTTGCTGTTTTGGATGTGTGCCAGTCTCTGTGGTGTGAGATGGTACCTCATTGTTGTTTTGATTTGCATCCTCTGATGATTAAAGATGAAGAGCACTTTTTCATATGCCTTTTGGCCATTCGAATTTCTTCTTTTGGGAAGTTTCTGTTCATTTCTTGTCCCTGTTTTTTGATGGGGTTGGCTGTTTTTTTCTTGTGAAGTGCTACCAGTGCCTGATATATTCTGGATATTAACCCCTTGTCAGATGGGTATTGAGTGAATATCCTTTCCCACTCTGTGGATTGTCTTTGTATCTTGGTCACCGTTTCTTTTGAGGTGCAGAAGCTTTTCAATTTTATATAATCCCATTTATTTATCTTTGCTTCCATTTGCTTGGTCAGTGGTGTGTCGTCTTTAAAGATACTTTTTGTTTCGATGTTGTAGAGCCGTTTCTCCTATGTTTTCTTCGATGTACTTTATAGATTCATGTCTGATGTTGAGATTTATAATCCATTTTTATCTGACTTTTGTGCATGGCATTAAAAAGGAGGTCTAAGTTCACTTTTTACATGTATCTGCCCAGTTTTCCCAGCACCATTTGTTGAAGAGGCTTTCTTTGCTCCACTTAATATTTTTTGCTCCTTTATCGAAGATTAAGTGGTTGTATATTTGAGAGTGTTTCAGGATATTCAGTTCTATTCCATAGGTCTACGGGTCTGTCTCTATACCAATACCACACTGTCTTAATTACAACTGCTCTGTAGTAGAGATTTAGGTTGGGGAAAGTGATACTTCCCGTCTTCTTTTTCCCAAGGGATTGCTTTAGCTATTTGTGGGGAAAACCAATATTCTTATATGCCATACCTGTTTCTCCTCATTAGTATTCTCCTCTCCTATAGATTCAAGTAACAACTTGCAATCATTTCCATAGACAATATAACTTTGCGCATACCTCCTGTGTGATGTTGCATTTCTATACATTATAGAACAAATAATATAATTATATATGTAATCCATCATGACTTATTTTTTTAATCAGTGAGGCAAGGAGGAAATAAGATCTCTACCACTTTTCTATTTCTCGAAACTTCAAGAATATTATCATTTTTTTCTGTGTAACCCCTGAAATATGAGTCTGCATGACTAAGCACCTGGGAATTCACACCTAGATTTTAATAAAGCAAAACTAACTTGTAGAGAGGAGGAATCAAAAGAATGTGCATGAGTTTCCTCCATTTGTTCTCAAAGCAGAAGGGAAATTACAACTGGAATGTGACAGAATTCACACTCAGTAACAATTCCCTGTCTTTATAACAAAATTATTTATTTTGATGGATCAATGTCAAGTATAATTAAAAGCCTGAATTGATTACTAGACATTGCCACATGCTCAGAAAAAAAGCATTCACTTTAATCTCAGGGAGCAGCATGAAAAGTTTCAGACCCATTTCCCCTGGCTGATTTAATGATGAATTTATTTGAAAATGGAAGGGTGAAATAAATGACCCATCAATGTACTGACCAGCCCTGCATTTCTGTGATGTCAAAAGAAACAAATATTATTGCCCCATCTCTTCAGTTTTATTTTTTTACAGAAATGTAAAAATTGGATATTACATGCAAAAGAATAAAGCTTTTATGGAAAGGTAAAAAGAGGTTTTATCTGACATGAGCAGTGCTTCTCATTTTACAACCGAGATATCAAAAGAGACTTACACTCTGACCTTGCATTTGAAAGAATGCTGTATGTAACGTGATAAAAAGTTATGGAAGGATTTAGCTGACTTGTAGTTCAGGCACTAGAGTCCAAGGGTAAAGATGCAAAAAGTAAAAACACTAAGAGAAAGAAAGAAAGCAAGAAAGCTGCCAAAGTAGAATAACTCCTTCCCTCTGGCAAAATCATTGCCTCCCGGAAATAAAATGTAACATCCAGTTCTTTCAAGTGAGACCCTCTGATATCTCCTTGCCACAGGCCTGGGGCCAACCCAAAGACAACCTTCTGTAATAACTACCAAGCTTTCAATGAATATAAGAACTAGATAAGGGGCCAAATACAAATGAGAATGCTTCTATGTTGAAAAAATATTGGCTAGGAAGACCACAAAAGAAAGCCTAGAAAGACTAAGAAATAAATGTGGTGGAACTTTAGAGAAGGAAGAAAGAAAAAAAAATCAATACTCTAGAACTAAACAGTTTTCTGAATTTTCTGAATTTTTTCTCTTTTTAAGTTAATACAAAACTAAAGAGGTTAGGGGAGTGGAGCAGGAAAATGGGAACATAGTGGCAGGATTGGTGTAAGAACTATGCAACTGTAAAACAAGTTCAAGACAATACTCTAGATTATGATATATCAATATGCATATTAATAAAAAATTTCATTAAAAGATTCATGAAACCTGTATTATTTCCTAACTAGATTCTAATTCACTATAATAAAAGCAATAAAGGGCTTTTTTTAAAAAATAGAATCAAGGTATCTATAAAAGTGCTTGTAAAATTTTATTTTATTTTATTTTTTGCTTTCTGGGTCATATCTAGCAATGCTCAGGGGTTACTCCTGACACTGCACTCACTCATGGATCACTCCTGGTGGTGCTCAGGGGACAATATGGGATGCCAGCAATTGAACCTGGGTTGGCCACGCACAAGGCAAATGCCTTACCTCCTGTACTACTGCTCAGGCCACAAGTATTTGTAAAGTTTTAAAGATCATATTACTCTGGGGAAACAAATATTAATAGTGTATATAAAAAATATAGCATTTTACTTTTGAATGATATGTAAGGGTAGCACCAGAAAATTTCCACTAAGGAAGCAGGAATAGATTTCAATATCATTTTAAAAAGTGCTCATTGCTTATTTGAAACAGCTAAAATTGAAAATTCTGATAAAGAATTTGAAGAAATTTTAACAACTTAAATAGTATGAAATCATAACTGCTAAAATGGATAACAATAAGGTTTTTCGGCTTAAATGAATGAAATGAAAATGGTTCTCAATTTTTAACACATAGTAGTTATCACATAGAAAATGCATTAATCTCTTTTACCAACAAAGAAAATACAATCACAGAACAACAGAATAGAAAAATTACAAAAGCAAAAAATTATGCAGAGAGGATATAAGAAGCTTTTATTCAAGACTGCTTTCACCATTTCTATCCTAAGTGCACTATGGAAATTTGAATTTAAAAAACAAGCAGCACCTGGTGGTACACTTATATTCAGAAGTATTACATTATTCATGCCTTCAAAACACCTACAAAGTTGAAATTATTATTATTTTCTCTTGGGCATATACAGAAGCAACTTCAAATAATAGGAATCAAATTGTGCTATCTTTTCCAGATAAGATATTTACTGGCATACAATAATCAAAATGAGAAATGATCTAAGAACCAAAGAGTGAATATAAAAAATGGCACTTCTTTCATCCCTAGATGGGATTTTTCTACCTTCTTGGTTATCTCTCATAAGTACAAAATTTCATGAAAATCAATGGGAATATTTTTACATCTTTAACATCTAAGCACATTTTACTCACTTCAGTAGATTTAAGTTTTCAGTCCATGGACCAGTGCTGGCCACAAAAATATAGAGGTTAAATATATCTATATCTATAGATATACATCTATATATGTGCATGTATATATACAAAATATGATACATATTAGAAGAATATATTGATCCACTGCTTTAGATGACAATGACGTAAAGATATTACAGGTCCAATAAATAGTAAATAAACTCTGAGTCCAGATGGAATAATTATTTTTTGATTTGGAAGGAATGGAAAGCCATTTTCACTGCAAGGAAGACTGGGAATTTATTATTTTAATTACATATTAACATTCTTAATTTTATTTAACTACTGTTACTACAATGGGTTACCCTCCCTGCCGGCATAGGGTAGGCACATGCTGAGCCAGTCAGTGTAGCGCATGTGCAGCCCGGACATCTAAGAGTATCATGGACCTGTTATTGCTCAATCTTGGGTGGCTGAAAGCCACTTGTTCCTCTAAGAAGTTGGGGGACACCGACCACTTGGGGGTCATGTAACTAGTTAGCATGCCAGAGTCTTGTTCATTATCAGAATTAACCAGACAAATTGCTCCACCAACTAAGAACAGCCATGCACCAACGCCCACGGAACGGAGAAAGAGCTATCAATCTGTCAATCCTGTCCATGTCCGAGTCGGGTGAGGTTTCCTTGCTGAGTCAAATTAAGCCGCAGGCTCCTACTCCTGGTGGTGCCTTTCCATCAATTCCTTTAAGTTTCAGCTTTGCAACCATACTCCCCAGAACCCAAAGACTTTGGTTTCCTGGAAGCTGCCTGGCGCATCATGGTAATAAGGCTGCCACATAGCCAGTCGGATCCAGAGACTCACACACACACAGGGCAGAGCTGCTGCCTGCTCTTCCTGTGTCCAGCTAATCACAAGGCATCCAGGAGGGATGGCAGGTTCTAGCCCTGGCCTGCCACCCCAGCAGAGCCTCACAAGAAGCCAGAGGAACCCCCCACACCAGGAGGGCCGCCATTTTCAACATCCAGACTCCACTCTGCTCAGAGTTCCACCCAGCGGAAGAGCTGATCACAGCCCAGCTCAGGCCGCTTTGTGCAGCCCTCACAGTTCATCAGTAATTGCTCGAGTTTTGAGGTGACTACTAGAGTATCCCACCCACACGGCAGAGCCTAGCAAGCTACCCATGTCATATTTAACATGCCAAATACCAGTAACAATTATAGACCTCATTCCCATGACCTGAATGAATGATTTGAGGCTCGTGTTCCTAGTGCGAGCAGATGCCCTTGGGCTACACTAGCATGCAACAGAACAATTGGAGATGTTACTGGTGCCTGCTCAAGCAAATCGATGAACAACGGAAAGACAAGTGATACAAGTGATGCTATAACACTGTATTACTATCTTCCCTTTTGTTTATCAATTTGCTCGAGCGGGCACCAGTAACATCTCCGTAAATCCTGCTGCAAGCAAGTGTACCCCCAAGGGCATCTGCTTGCTCCAGGGACAGGAAGAGCCTCAAACCATTCTTCAGGTCATGGAATTGAGGTCGATAATTGTTATTAGTTTTTGGCATAACAAATAAAACACAGGTAACTTGCCAGGATCTGCCATAATTTATAAATAAAGTTAAAAAATATTAAAAATGGCCAGAGCAATAGCACAGCCGGTAGGGCGTTAGTCTTGCATGCAGCTGACCCGGTTTGATCCCCTGCATCCCATATAAGTGATACTACTGATATAAAAAGACATTCACTCCTCTTAGACAATATTATTTTTTCAGTTACTATATCACAATCCATATCATTGCAGTAATTTTGCAATTTATTACTTTGATGTAATTGCTTTCTGTCACATATCAAAGTCTTAAAGTTGAACAATACTGTTGTTAACTACTAAGCCATAATGACATGACTTTGGAAGTTGTCTAAGACAGACTTGAAAAAAATGAACAAGGGTTTTAAGAGATTAGAGCTAGTCATTTTATTGATTTGTTTAAAAAAATTCCTTTGATTAGTTTAGTCCTATTTTTGCAGCCACCACACGAAATTGTTCACAGTGATACATAAGAATGTGGTATTATGTACGCCTTCTAAGTTTTCATAGGGAAACAGCAAGACTAAAATCAGATCACCTTAGAATCTAGCTTTAATGGTTATTTGGAAAACAAGTTGGATTCTCTGAGATTTATTGTCAGAATTTTAAACAGATATAGTAAAACAATACCTGGCATATTTTAAACTTGTACACAAAATGTCTACCTTTTTTATTGTTCGTCTATTTGGTGTAGCCAGTATCACTCCTGAATGCTGAGAGCTCATGGAATTTATATATAGTTAAATATCTACAATAGCCTTTGGCATTTCTACAATATGAAACCTTCTTTTCAGGAATTAAATATATCATAAGGTTTCAGTAATTCCTTCCATTGAGTCACGACTATGTATAATATACAATGCAAAGTAAGCTATCAAAGCATCTTCAAATGCAAGCTGCATCTGTGTGTGTGTGTGTGTGTGTGTGTGTGTGTGTGTGTGAAGGGATGGGGGCCTCCCAAGCATTGCCCAGGAAGTATGGAATAGAGGTTATCCTTGAGAGTCTCAGTCATTTAGGAAAAGGATCAATATGGGGACCTGAAGATGCAGAACTACCTATAGTGCCAGATATTCAGGCCACCGTACTGTGCTGGATCTCTTCAGTACTGGGAGGGATGGGGTGGGGAGGGTTCAGGGAAACTTGTGATGCCAGATTCTGAACCAGAGTTGGCTGCATACAAGCATGTGCTTTAATTCATGTCTCAACTCTCTGGCCTTATTTGCTTTTCTAAATAAAAGATAATTATATTGCTCTGCTATCTGAAGCTCTAATTCCCTTACCTATATGTAAAGATGAAAGTTAAATCAGAAATTTCTCAAAACCATTTCAACTGGTTACTACTATGGAAACAAATGACATCTACCATATTCTTTATTCAAACTTTTAATTAAAATAGATCATTTTTGTACCCTACTCATTATCTCATTGTTTTCTATGCTTATGATACTAATTATATTGTAACAAATATTTCTAAGCCAATTTACTGTGCTATAATATGCCCATTTTCCAAATCCAGACTCCCTCTCCTCAGAGCTCCACCCAGTGATCTCAGCTCAGCTCATCAGTGACCCACCCTGCAACAGTATTTTTAAAGGCCAGCCCAGAGACTCACACACATGGGGCAGAGCTGCTACTTGCTCCCCTGTGCCCAGCTGATCATGAGGTGTCCGAGAGGGATGGCGGGTTCTAGCCCTGCCCGCCACCCCAGCAGAGCCTCGCAAGAAGCCAAAGGAACCCCCACACCATGAGGCCGCCACTTCCACATCCGGACTCCCCTCTGCTCAGAGCTCCACCCCAGCAGAAGAGCTGATCACATCCCAGCTCGTGTGGCTTCTTGGCGCCCCATGGTTCATCAATAATTGCTCGAGTTTCGAGGTGACTACTAGAGTATCCCACCTGCATGGCAGAGCCTAGCAAGCTACCCATGTTGTATTTAACATGCCAAATACCAGTAACAATTATAGACCTCATTTCCATGACCTGATGGAATGGTTTGAGGCTCTTTATGTTCCTGGAGGGGATGATGCCCTTGGGCCTCTCTCATGTGACAGGATGAATGGAGATGTTACTGGTGCCCACTCCAGCAAATCGATCATATACAGGAAGACAGTGATACAGTGATACAGTGATAACTTGCCCATATGTATTTTCAGTTATCCAAATATTTTACACAGCTCACTTCAATGATTATAGACAAAAGAACTAATAATTCAGACATTACCAAAGAATAGTAGTGAAGGAGATTGTAAAGTATGTTAGCATTTTAACTTTCCAATGATGGTGATCACTGTAACAAGTGAAGCATTTTTATTCATTATTTAGAGTTTGACTGCCACCTACAGGGATAGATTTTGTGTTGTTTTTCTTTCATTTCCAAAAGATCAACAGGATTCAAACTTCTCTCATTTGATGAAATTTTGAATGAACAGAAATACTTGTGAATAAGGTAATTCATATCACTTAAAACCTGTATTAGAGAAAATTTAAATGACCAGCCTTGAAATTATATGTGTGATTTATTATATTTTGATGCCTTGTTGTGATATAAATTGATATCTTTCACATGGAAAAATACTTAAAGATTATCTTATAATGTTAATGTGAAAGTGGATTTTCCTGTGCTGGTGGGTTCTTGAGAAATGTGAGAAAGATTTGCATATAAAACTCGGAAGATTGAAAGCAAGTTTAATGTACAGAAAAGGTAGATGGCTCCAGATCCCTCCCCAGATGTCCAGGTCTCTCTTAAACCCGTGAACAATGCCACTAGTCCTGTCCCTGATGCTGCCCTGTCCTGTGAAAGACTTCTCTGTCCCATCCCACGCAGCCTCTCTGTCCCATATATGCTTTCCTAGTCTCTGACTATGGTCACATGCTAGTGGGTGAGATTACTGTACTGTGCTCATCTGTGCTTACTGTGCTCACCTGTCGCTGAGCCTCCGACTATATCCCAGCAGTTCCTGTCATACAGTCCCACTTTCCCGCCATGTCCCTTTGCCCATGGTAAGACTCTAGTCCTCAGTATATTGACACTACCTGGGCATCTCAGCTATGCCTATATGATGGGTGTCTGAGCTCTACCTGCACCTGAGTTATCCTTAGCTCCTGCTGTATCAGTACCACAATAGAAAACCTAGAAATAAAGTTATCCTAATGTAATACAGCTTGCTCCAGCAAACTCTGAAAATCTTACCCCTTTTCCAAGATTCATGGAGGCATTGTCTCCATTAATTCACTTGATCACTTGATCACTTGAATCCCGTTATTCACCGATTTGCTCAAGCGGGTGCCAGTAACATTTCCATTGGACCCTATCACAATGTAGCCAATGCAGCCCAATGGCATCTGGTTGATTCAGGAAGATGAAGAGCCTCAAACCGTTCCTTCAGGGTCTTGACAAGGAAGTCTGACCATCTTGTAGGTGGGCGGCCATGTGATCTTTTTGACATCCCGTGGGATCCAGTCGGTAATGGCTCTAGTACAGCGGTCATCTCCAAATTAGCATTACATGTCCAGCCCATCTGATTTTCGATGCCTTGGCAAACGAGACAGCGTCCCTGATTCTGGATTAGCGACGGAGGTCGGAACTCCGATTCCTTCTCTCACTTGAGTGAGGCGTGATATTCCAAGCATAGCTCTTTCGAGTCCTCTCTGGGAGACCTGAATAGCATTTTCATCCTGCTTTCCTAGGGCCCAGGTCTCTGAGGCGTATGTTAATGCAGGGAGAATGGTGGAGTCAAAGAGATGTGCCTCCATGAATTATGGTATTGTTAATGATCAGGTTTCTTGGTCTGGAGTCCTGACACCACACCCACCACCACTGTCAATTTCCTTTCACCAATGACTATGGATCTTTTAGAAAATCTTTTTTTTTTTTTTTTGCAGTTCCAAAAGGCTTTTAATAGTACAAAAAGCTCTACCACCACAATCCAATATAATGGAAGCCCTTTACTCTGGTCAGAACTTAGACTATACACTACTGCCCAAGACTCCTACCAAAGCGTATTCCAACAGAGAGTTCCACCAAAGAGGAGACAGTACCTCAAGTCAGTCCCCTTATATACACAAAAGTAAGCCTAACTTCAGGGAGGGTCCTGTCAACGAACCCTAAACAGCTTCTAGATAGTAGAAGAGTGTAGAAAGGTGGTGCTACACACTACTACACTCTAAACAAATGATTATGTCAAGGACTAATCCCTTCTTCCAAGGTTATCTCTTATGTAAAAACACTGGCGATAGAGGGGGCTAGTATAAAGTCACTTGTCACTTGTCTTCCCGTTGTTCATCGATTTGCTAGAGCAGGCACCAGTAACATTTCCATATGTCCTGTCATGTTCTAGTGTAGCCCAAGGGCATCTGCTTGCTCCAGGAACACGAAGGGCCTCAAACCATTCCATCAGGTCATAGGAATGAGGTCTATAATTGTTACTGGTTTTTGACATATCAAATATGACATGGGTAGCTTGTCTGCTCTGCCATGCGGGTGGGATATTCTTGTAGTAGCCTCTCATCTTGTGCATTTATTGATGAACCAGGGAAAGATTAGCTTTTCAGCTGGGTGGAGCTCTGATGAGCTGTGGAGTCTGGATATTGAAGATGGCAACCCTCATGGTGTGGGGTCTTTTAGAAAATCTTAATTCTACTTTAATTTCTAACTGCAATAAAGAAAAGATTTATCTTATTTCATCTGATTCTGATTCTCTGTCAGTCAACTTATTTTTTTGTCATGTAAATGGCATCCTTCACTACATCTTTCTTTTTTCAAATTTACCTCTGCCACTGTTTAGCAATTTGTCCCCAGAGAGGATGGTATACTTTCATTTAAAGGTGAGATTTCTGGAACCAGATGTAATGCAATTGCCTCTTTCTGCTTGCCATTAGGAAGACCCATATTACCCCATAGTGGCTAATGGTTTGCTTGGGGCTCTAAATTAGGAGTCTGAGGAAAAGGCATTCCCCTCATGGGGAGGAAGACAAAGAAGGAAAGAAATCCTGGGAGAAGTAAGTTGAGAAAGCTAAGTAAGTAAGCCTTGGTACACAAGAAATATTGGGGAGTGGTATAGCTAAATATCCAAACCAGAGAGAAAGCAACACTGGAAAATGAGCACCAAATGACAACCAAATTTTATAATATACATGTCCAGGAGGCAGGCTGGGGGCAAGAGGGAACTTGGGAACATTGGTGAAAAAAAAGTTATCACGGATGGTTGGTGCTAAAACATTATATGTGTAAAACTTAACTATTAATAACTTTGTAAACCATGGTTATTTAATAAAGTTTTTAAAAAGCTGCCCTCAAAATCCATTACTCTGGGTGACATCATTTCAAATACAATAACTGATATTACTTAGAGCCATACTTTGATCAGCCTGAGGATAAAGGAAACACTGAAGATTGTGAAACATAAAAAGGAAAGAACTTGACCTTTCCAGATATTGTTAATAAATGTGATTAAACAATCCTGATGTCCATCCTACTTCCCAGTACATAGTATAATACATGTTTTATAGATTTCCAGAATTAAGTGAGATTTACCTTAAAACATCAGAAATAACTTCAAATACTTCACATAGGAGCTAAAAACAACCACCCCTTCATTTCTAGTTGAAGATTTTAATCACAATCTCTCTCTATTCTTCTTCTTATTCTTCTCCTCCACTTCCTCCTCCTGCCCCCATCACCTCCCTCTTACAGACACTTCAGATTTCACTCCTATTCTCACAGTATTTAATTTCCGAAGAAATCATTTGAGTCAGGTCCATACCCTGTAACCCTGTAACTAAGCTTGTTACCCTAGTTGAGGTAGGTTTATTGCGAAGGGGCATAGTGAATAAATTTAATTTTTTGAACAAATGCACATGTATATTTGTAAAACACATACCATAATGCCCATAAATGGTAGACCAGTTAAAAAAGGGGGATACTAATGAACTAAACAGAAAATATTCTATCTTATTTTAAATATATTTCCATGTAAAGTTACACAAAACTGTATTTTAATAACTTCTTTCACCATTGTGTAACTCAAGAATAAGCAGATTTAATCCATAATTTATAAACTAAAACACATTATCATACTTTTCATTATGAAGTCTTTATATGCAGTTGACAGTATTTTTCTTTTTTAAATGTTTCCTTAACAATCTATATATCCTTGGGCCAGAGAATAGCTGGTACAGATAGTAGAGTGTTTGCTTTGTATGCAGCTGACCTGGGCTTAGTCTCTAGCAACTTGTATGGTATCCTGAACCCCAACAGAAATGAATCCTGAGCTCAGAGTCTGAGTAAGCCCTGAGCACCACACATACAGTGTGACGCTAAAACAGACAAAAAAAATCTACATTTCCTGGACAGATGGGCATTTTGCCTTGCATGCATCCAACCTGTGTTCAATTCCTAGCATTCCATATGGTCCCCAACCCTGCCAAGAGTGATCCCTGAACACAGAATCAGGGGTGCTGCCAGGTGTGGCTCCAAAACAAACCAAAAAAACCCAACATTTCCTGAAGCTGGGAAGATAGTATGAGTGGTAAAGCACCAGGGGTCCAACTCCGATCCACACCCTTCCCACACATTTCCTGGAAATAGAATTATCCTTTCACTACTCTTAGGGTTTAGATTTCTATAAATGGAAACACATTTGCATATCTTCTATGCCATTTTCAATTAAGTGCAATATGTTTAGCACTAAAGGATTCATTTATTTGTAGAAATGGAAAAGTAATAACCTTCAAAATATTTTCATTAAAATCAAGTTGGAAACATAGTTCAGTGGGTAAGGAGATTGCCTTGCATGAAACCATCATGGCTCAATTTCTGTACCCCATGTTGTCTCTTGAGCTTATCTGGAGATATCCCTAAACATAAAACCAGGAGTAGCCCTAAGCACAGCTGGGTGTGGCTCCAAAAAATCAAAAGATGAGGGAGAGAGAATGGGGAGGGGGAAGAAAAGGAAAGAGGAAAGAAAAGGAAAGGAAAGAAAGAAATTTGCCTTCAAAGATAGGGCCAGTTTCATCACCACTTCTAGGGCCAACAGACATGTGGGTTGCTATGGACATGCTGGCCAGGCTTGGAGCGGGATTGAGGCTCCTCCTCTCATATCCCTCACCTCCAATGACCCAATGGATATGACTACGAGCTCCGCAGATGCCATTTTCAACAGACCATGCAGCAGGACTGATCAGCAATGCCAGAGAGAATGACCAGAAACACAGTTGCTGCAGCTCCTTCCTGCAGCTCACGGCTACAAAGCGGCTGGGCACCAGGTTAATATAACAACCCAGTTTAGGGTCAGGCCCTTGCCAGGACTTTTTCCATATATATTTGCAATGATCAATGTGGTTGAGCCAGCTAGGAAGCTGGCATGGGCAGGGAGAGTAGGAGGATGGCGGTGACCTTTGGTGGCAGTAGGGGCACACTGGTGGTGGGACTGGTGTTGAACAATGAACGTTCATGATAACTGTACTGTGAGGAAATGTGTAAATCAGTGTTTCAATAAATGAAAAAAAATCTAAGAGTCAGATAGCAATGTGGGGAGATGGATGTGGTTCTTGCAGCGACTCCCGGGAAGACTGGAGCTCACAAAGCCATCTCATAAAGCACTGTCACTAAGAAAATTTCCCTTTAACACAGAAACCCTATCTCTTAACTTCAATTTCAGCTAGAGCATATGGAAGAAATGATGATAAAGATGAATCATGTGCAAATTTATAAAGAAACTGGCTCTGAGTTCATGACTTTGGACACTCAGCTAAGTGTTTTCTTATCTTCTCTCTGGAGATACGAAAAGGGGTTAGGGAAAGGACTTCCAGACAAAGCCATGATGACATTCCCAATGAAAAGTTGGATACCACGTATAATCCTCCAACACAGATGCTATTCTTCCAGCCTGTCAGCCTGGCCCTCTGTCAAGACAGTCCTCAAGGAGAGGAGATACTGCCAAGTCCCAAGGCATGAAGGATTAATTTACCTCCTGAAAGTTGGAAGCTGCATTGGACTCTGTCAGGTACTGAAACCTAGACACTCAAAAGGAAATGCTGACATAAGTGTTGCCAGTGGCTCATTGAAGAAGGGGAGCATGTGATGTAAGCTTGAGAAAAGAGAGCTTCCACCTCTCTAACCGATCTGCTTCAGCAACCCATTCTCAGAGAAATACGTGGTTTGGATCAGGACTGGGAATGTTTGCTGCATGCAATTGCGCAGCACAGCACAGAGCTCACAGACGCTCATGTCTCACAGCCACCCAAGGCTGCTGTCAAGCTGAACCTGGAGACCCTTACTTGTTCTGCAAGTCTAGATGTTCCCTGCCTCCAGTTACTCAGGAAGCCATGGATTCTGGCTGGAGCAAGGACCTGTTCTTTGCAGGAGAGGAAGTCAGTCCTAACCTCTGCACAGGCATTCTGAGTCCACTGCCTTTCCTCACACAGAAAAGAATTTCAGGGAGAAGCAAAGTAGTGAAGCAAGATAATTTTTATTGAATAAAACTTACATATAAAGACATGAAGGAAGAGAAAGAGAAAGCAGCAGAGAGAACATGGGCTTTTGCAGAGTGGAAATAAAGTGACCAAAGAGAAAAGCAAGCAGGATGTGTTTCAAGAGATCATAGAAGTTTGGAAAGCAAGCCCCCAAATGACTTTTGGGACAAGCTTTAACACAGCTCTTCCAAATGACTTTTCCTGGAAGTTTGCATTCATAAAAGTTAATATGGGTATTTTCACAGGAAAGCCTTTACTGTTGATGATCTCCTAATCTCACTTCATTCCTTGCATTGTTGATGGTCTCTTCATAATCTCATCTGTTGCACTGTTGATGGCTTTTTCATTTCTTAGATTCTTTTGTAGCTTCTTTTTATGAAGGGTCCACCCTTCTTTGGGTAAAGGCATGGATTTCTGTGAGGTGAGGTGGTGCCTCAGGTTCTCCCTCTTCAAAGAGTTCAAGATTTGTATTTCAAAGGAATGTGGTCTTCATGTCTTTGGGCTATGTCAGGGCTAGGCAATCTCTTCTTAAGTTTAGTTATAGACCAAGAGTTTATTACCTGGGGTCACCTACCCATCTGCCTGCAAAAACAAAACCCCTGATCAAACACATAGGACCTTTGCTGCTTTGAAATGAATCTGCGAGGTAACAGTGCAGGGATGTGTGTTTGGGTGTCCCAGTGGATGAGATGAAAGCAGCTAACAGGGAATAAGCCCATATCCTGCCAACAGCATTCTAGGGAAAGCAATGAAAAGATTTTGACTTCCTTGGTGTAGGAGAGGTAGTACGGAAGGCAAGGCATTTGCCTGGCAGGTTGCCAACCCAAATTCAACCCCAGGCACCAAATATGGTGCCCCAAGTTCACCAAGAGTGATCTTTGAGGGTGGAATTAGGAGTAAGCCCTGAGTCCTGCAGTGGGGCCCCCAAACAAAAAAATGTTTGACTGTGTAACTATCAGATGACAGGCTTAGCTAGTTTGGGAGCTTAGCTGCTTTACCCACTCACAACTTAATCTACATACATGTTCTTAAGCCAAGGTTCATTCTAATGGGATCTCTATATAAACACTGATAGAGGGTGTGGCAGTTATAGAAGTAAGCTTGACTCTGAATAACTTTTGACTTGTTATACATCTACTAAGACTTCTATGTTATCTATATTGGGCACACCTCCTATTTATACCCACCTGCACCCAGCATGGGGCAGTTAGAATTTACCAGAAGACTGCCACCATGGCTACGTTGAGACTATCTTTAAGATTATAGGAAGGATCATACTAGTTTGCCCTCACACAGGCAAGTAGGATCCTTTCAGAATATGGAGAACAAGATACTCAGAATTATCCTGGTGCAGATAATAAATAAGTAGGACCTTGTGGGTACCATCTGGGTTACATGAAGCCCATGAAATTAAGATGTATTACTTTATATCAGTACCCCCTTCTCTCCAGTGTTTTACATAAGAGATAATCTCTGAAGAAGGGATTAAACCTTGGTTTATACCTGTAATAGGATGTGGCACCACCCTTCTACAAGCTGTTTAGAGTTCTTTGTTGATAGGACCCGCCCCGTCAACAGTTAAGATTACTTTGGTGTATATAAGGGACTGACTGAGGCACTCGCCTCCCTTTTCTTCCCCCTTTTCCCTTTTTCCCTGCTCCTTCTTTTGGTAGGACTCCTTTCGGGTGAGATTCTCTCTCTTTCATAGGAGACTTGGGCTCTCTTGTATAGTCTAAGTTCTGACCAGAGCTAGAGTTCTTTCATTATTTTGGATTGTGATGGTAGAGCTTTTGTACTATTAAAACCCTTTTTGGAACAATACCAGACTCATGAGTTTTTATCCGTTCCCCGGCAGCCTTGGAGGTAGAAGAGAACTTCTGTCCTGATACTGTCAGGGACCTGAGTGGCTCCCCGACATCTAACTGGTCCTGGAGTTGATCCAAGTATCTGAAGCCTCCCATCCTCCTACTCCTGGGCTGCAGCACAACTTGTCTCTGGAGTAATTTAGACACTTACTTGGGATTAGACATCTCTAATCACTGCTCTAGACATACAGTCTTAAGTGCATAATGTTTTGTTTAGGATCTGTGGATTATTTAAATGACTGAACAGAGCTAAGCCTTTTGAAAACTTTGATATCTCTGCTCTTCCTTGCAGCCCCTGAACCCCATAGTTCAGTTTGCATGTCCAGTTTCATCCAGAGCTCCCACTCACTATTTTTCCATTCTGCCAACAATTTAATCAATCCTTGACATTTTCACAGCATGGCTTCTGTGCTGTGACCCTAAACTGGTCCTCTGTGGCATCAATGCTCGTGGCATGATGTTGATAATGCTTGGAATAATTTTTCATCATCCATTCCATTGTCCATGGAATATCAACATCCATGAGGACATATCTTTCACAGAGAAAGATTTTGGATAATGGGTCCCATAAAATACACAAACTTGCTGTATGAGCAAGTGAGAAAGTGAGCTGCAACTGTTTCAACAACACAGGCTTTTACTTCCTCCTCTAGATCTGCCAAGTTCATCTCAAGAAGTGCAAGGAATCCAAGCTGCTCCCGACCATTGCATTTTCTCTATTCAGCTTCTCGTACCACCCCCCCACCCGTACCCCATCCTACCCTGCCCCCCATCCCACCTTATTTTATGGCTCTACTTCCTTCTGTAACCCATACCCACTCCTCTGCCAGACTGGGAGAGATTGCACTTGTTCTTCAGTGTCTAACATTCCTCTGCAGTGAAAGGATGATCTGGGGCTGGTGAGTTCCAGGCCCAAAAGGCCCTTCACCATGACCCATACCATAATAAAAGAGAAAATGCTCTCAATAAAAAAACAAATCAACAAAACTTTGAAGGTTTTTCCTGGAAAGTTATTCATTTGCATCACCCAAGGCATTGTCCCATGAACACCACCTACCCACCTAGAGTAGCCCTTGACTTGGTTTGGTCTCTCTCTGCCCCCTTTGTCTGTAATGGTCAGTTTCAGATTATACCTGCACTCACTTATGTTGGTCACTGATCTAGGGCAGCTGAAGGTCAGAAGTAGGGGCAGCTGAAGGTCAAGAGGACTTAAATGCAGCACTATGGGATGCGCACCAAGATACCCAAGGGCTAAAGCCAGAGTAACTAATGATCCCTTTGATGTACGTGTCCAGGTAAAGTGAGCCACAAGTCAGTATGCTAGCCAGGGTCAGTGCTACACCCCCACTTAGTCTTTGTAGGGGCAAAAAGGATATCCTCTGAGAAGATGTAGAAAAGAAATGTACAATTCTTGGTAATTTTTAAAGCTTCTGGGTCACTTTAGGTAGTGCTCAGGGCTTCTACATGCAAAGCTAGTTCCCCAGCCCATCGAGCTATCTCCCAGGCCCTAACCAGTAATCTTTCATTAAAACAGAAGTTACTTTCCTTATCTGAGTGTGCACAGCTCACAAGTCAACGCACATTGTTAACTTGGCAAAACTCAGGCTGGAATTAAATTTCAATGTGCCCTTTCTATTTGGCTGCTTTCTGTTTGTTCAAATTGAACAACTTAAGGGGGGAGCTTGGCAAGCTGGATTGGATATGACATAGAAGGTTATGTGAAATGGCATGCTCAGGACTGAAAGATTTAGTTTTAAGAAAACAGATCAAACTAAAATAGTTCCTAGGTCCAGAATGCTGAAGCAGGTTTAATTTGATCCAGCACCGGTTTTTTAAAATAGCGCCACTTGATGTAAGCAAACAAAATCAAATTGCTTATTATAATGGGAATTATCATGTCATCCCATTTAGATACTGAAACTCTGTCCCCAATGTCTGGAAATATATTTGGATTTGGAAATACTATCATCATACATGTAACTACTTAAGATAGCATCATAGTGGAATAGAGTTGGCTCCTAACCCAATATGACTAATGTGATCTTTTTTTGCTGTTGCTTTGTTTTGGGGTCACAACCAGCACTACTCAGGGCATACTCCTGTCTCTGTACTTAGGGCTACCCCAGAAGATTTTGGGGATTCTGAGGATGCTAGGTTGGCCAGGTACAAAGCTAGTGCCCTACCAACTGTACTATCCTTAAGCCCCAATAAGCTCTTTAAACAAACAAACAAATAAATAAATAATCCTTGTTAGAGGCTAGAGAGATTAGTACAGGGATAAAGGAGGAACTTGTATTGCATGCCACTGGCCCTGTTTCAGGCCTCTCCAAAGCATCATCAGGTGTGATCCCTGGAGTTCAGAGCCAGGAGTATGCTTTGAGCACAGTTGGGTGTAGTTCAAAAGACATGAGCAAAAGGGCATGTGAAAAGACATTAAGCTCATGGAAAGAACATCATGGGACCATGATGCAGAGATAGGGGTGACACATCTATAAGCCAAGGAGTGCCAAAGATCACCAGCAAACCACCACATGGGGCAGATTCTCCTTCATAACCCTGCCCATCACTTGACCTAGACTTCTAGACTTCAGAGAACTCTGATATGAAACGTTATGTGTTGCTTAAGTCACTGTTTTTGATACTTTATTAAGATGGTTCTAACAAATAAACCATTTTTTCCAATTGGATACTGTCAGCTCGCTAGGAGAGAGAAAGTGACTATGAAGAAAATCCCTACCCACTGCAGCACTGTGCTTAAGACAAGAGGTTCTATTCCCAGTTTGGGCATGAGAGAAACTTCTGTTAATTCAAGTCTGGAGTTTGATTACTCAGGCATTTTCACTTAAATTTATACCGATCTCTATATTTAGATTAACATATGTTTTAACAGCCCATGGAGCTCCAGAGGGCAGAAAATGGCTTGGCCAGCCCCTGGCCGAGTCCAACATAGTTACAAGGGCTGGCGGAGTCCAACATAGTTACAAAGGTTCGCTCACTTGTGTGGGGGAGGACCATGCTGGCTGGACTTGGAGCTGGGATTTAGGCTCCTCCTCCCATTCCTCTACCTCCATGTTGGAAGGTGTGACTTTGAGCTCCCAACCACCACAGCCAGCAACCCTGGAAGAGAGACACTCCAGACCCACAGCTGTGCCACAGTTGTGCCAGTGTGCAGCCACTCTGCAGCCGTGCGGCAGTCTTAGATAATACTAGAAGTTAGGACCAGGTCCTTCCCAGGATCTTTCACATTTATCCACTGTATACAGTTCTAGGCAGATTTAAGCCGGGGCCCATCATCCTAGTGAGCCTAGCAAGAAGTCAGGGAAACCCCACACCATGAGGTCAGTCATTCTCAACATCCAGACTCCACAGCTCCCCAGAGCTCCACCTAAGAGAAAAGCAGATCTCACCCTATTGAGGTTCATCTGTAAAGCTCGAGATGAGAGCCTACTACTGAGAGTGTACCACCTACACGGCAGAGCCTGGCAAGCTACCCATATTGTATTTGATATGCCCAAAACCAGGAACAATTATAGACCTCATTCCCATGACCTGAACGAATGGTTTGAGGCTTTTTGTGTTCCTGGAGCGAGCAGATGTCCTTGGCTACACTTGCTTGAGACAGGATGTATCGAGATGTTACTGATGTCCGCTGAGCAAATCAATGAAAAACAGGAAGACAAGCGATACAAGTGATACAAGAGATACAAGTGATGCTTTAACAAAGAGTAACTAGAAAGCTACAGGATATCCCAAGGTCTTCATGCCAAACAGGGAAAAGACCTGACTGGATGGACAGTAAAGAAACTGTAAGGGATAGAAAGGAAGTGGAAGGATGGGAAGTTAAAAGAAAAATATGTCTAACATGAGAAAGGCCCTGAGTTCCATGCCCAAACTGCATAGCCTCCTGAATACCACCATGTCGGGGATGCCGCTGGGGTCCCCGCCAGTGTCAGGACAGAGGTTCTCTTCTACCTCCGAGGGCGCGGGGAACAGATGAAAACTCACAAGTCCAGTGCAGTTCCAAAAAGGCTTTTACTAGTATAAAAGCTCTTCCACAGCACTCCAATATAATGAACAAACTCTAGCTCTGGTCCAAACTTAGACCATACAAAAGAGCCTAAGTCTACCACCAAAGAAAGAGGATCTCACCCGAGATAAGTCCTACCCAAAAGAAGGAGCAAAAGGCCAAAGAGCAAAAAGCCAAAAGCCAAAAGCCAATAGCCAAAAGCAAAAGGCCGAGGAGCCAAAAGCCACAGGAGCCAAAAGCCGAAAGCTGAGGGCCAAAAGCCAAAGCGAAAGGCCAAAGGGGCCTCAAGTCAGTCCCCTTATATACACCAAAGTAATCCAGGGAGGGTCAGGGTCTTGTCAACAAAGAACCCTAAACAGAGTGTAGTGCCACACCCTATTGCAGGTATAAACAAAGGTTATGCCAAGAACTAATCCTGAGATTATCTCTTATGTAAAACACTGGAGAGAGAGAGATGGCTGATATAAGTAATTCATCTTAATTTCATGAGCTTCATGTAATCTAGATGGTACCCACAAGGTCCTTCTTATTATTATCTGCACCAGAGTGATTCTGAGTATCTTGTTCTCGTGTACTGAAAGGGTCACACTCGCCTGCTTAGAGCAAACTAGTATGATCCTTCCTATAGTCTTCCTATAGTCTCAATATAACCAGGGTGGTAGTCTCCTGGTAAATTCTAACTGTCCCACACTGGGTGCAGTGGGTATAAAGAGGAGCTGTGCCCAATCTAGAAAACATAGAAGTCTTAGTAGATGTATAAGTCAGAAGTTATTCAATCAAGGTGACTTCTGTAACTGCCACACCCTCTAGCAGTGTTTACATAGAAGAGAGGTCTCATTAGAATGAACCTTGGTTTAAATAGATTAAGCTGGGAGTAGGCAAAACAACAAAGCTCCCAGATTAGCTAGATCTGTCATCCAACACCACCAGGTGTAGTCTTGCTGTCTTCAGAACCATCAAAGCCACCTTTCCAGGAGTGGCCTACTAAAATATAAATCAGGGACAAGGCATGGGAATAGCCCAAAGAGCTGGAGTCCATGCATACCTAAGCCCTAGTTTAATCCTTGACTCCACAGATTTCCCGAAGTCCCCGAGTATTTCCACATAATCACGGGGTTTGTGACCCAAAACAAAACACAAAATAATAGATATGAAAAAGGAAATATTAATGTAACAGAATCACACACTAGATACATATCAGGTGCATAAAAATCAAGAAATCATTTGTATCACTTGTCTTCCAGTTTTTCATCGATTTGCTCTAGCGGGCACCAGTAACATCTCCATACATCCTGACGTGTGCTAGTGTTATCTTAAGGGCATCTGCTCACTTCAGGAACACAAAGAGCCTCAAATCATTCTTTCAGGTTATGGGAATGAGGTCTATAATTGTTACTGGTTGTTGGCATATCAAATATGACACGGGTAGCTTGCCAGGCTCTGCTGTGTGGGTGGGATACTTTTGGTAGTAGTTAGGCTCTCAGTCTCTGCATTTACTGATGAATCATGAGATGGCACACAAAGGGGAGAGATCCACTTTTCTCTTGGGTGGAGCTTTGATGATCTGTGGAGTCTGGATGTTAAAAATAGCTGCCCTCATGGGGCGGGGGTTCCTCTGGCTTCTTGTGAGGCTCTATTGGGGTGGCAGGGCAGGGCAAGAACTCGCCTTCCCTCCTGGACGCCTCATTGTCAGCCAAGCACAAGGAGATCCAGTAGCAGCTCCGCCCAATTTATCTGTGAATTTCTCTCAAGAACTAGCTAAGCTAATTCCAGATAACATATTTTTTTTTTTAAGGAAAACAATATGAATTTTTATTTTAAAAAACTTATTCAGTGCATGATCTACTTAATTATTTCCAGTGACTTTTGTTTTGCCCATTTCTAATCATTACACTATTACTGTCCATTGATTTGTTTTATTTGATTAATATGACACTGTGGTAGATTTTTTGCAAAAGTAAGCAAAATTATTCACATTTTCTAATTAAAGTGGGCAATGTAACATTTAAGATCCTCAATCAAGAGGCAGAATCTATTAACTATCTGTTAAACTGATGAGTCGTTTTGTCTCTAGAAAGTGTTTCAAGTGATATTGCCAGTCAGAAGTTTAGACCCCAAGAAACACTGAACACTTACTCTTGAAACCCTCCACACCCAGATTATCAACCTCAAATTTTGTAGTGAATCAAAGGCCAAGGAGGAACAGAAACCACCTACACTGACAGTTACTGCTGACAAGTATAAATTCAAGGATTAAATAGGGCTGGGTCCAATGAGCTTAGCCCCAAATTCTAAGTCCCAAACATGTGAAATAAAATAAAATTTTAACCATTAATTTTTGTGGTGGTGTATTATATAGTCTTGTCAATCAGCCTCTATTTTACCAAATTCATTATTTAATTTAGAGAAAGTAATTTTTTTTACAAACTGATTACAATTTAGGTAATATTAAAATAGTTTCGAAGTTTATGGTACTGATGTACAAAGTTGTTTTCATTAAACTTTGATTAAATTCACAATTTTCTATTTATTGTATAGTACAGGAAGAGACTCTAAAATTGAAAACTTTGATTAGCAATCGCACTTTGGGTACCATAGAAAGTAGATCATTTAGAAGGCATTAAAGTGATCTCATTTGACTGCTTAGAATTACTTATTATTGAGGGTTTGGGGAGCCACACCCAGCTGTTCTCAGGGCTTACTCCTGACTCTGTTCATTCCTAAGTTTCACTAGGAAGTTTTATTAGGAAGGCTCATTCCTAGTAGTGCTTGTGGGACAATATGTGTTGTGGGGGTATATCCAATCATCAGCATGCCACAATGCAGGTTAACCAATGGGCTGTATCTCCAGTCCCAGGGTAACCTAACATTTATTTAGGTTAGATTGGGCAGAAAAACTTTTTCATGCCAAAGACCACATGGATATTTATAAAATCATTCGTAGGTAAGAAAATACAGGCATATGGGTTGCAGGAAGCTGATAGAAGGCATATATGCATCCTGTCATGTGGCAGGTTTGGACCCCATGATTTCACAGGCTTTATACAGTCTGATGGCCAAAGTTCTTCGTGATTGCTTTTAGATAAACTATTGTAATTCTCATCTTATTTTTGGTATTTAATTTTAATTTTCAAATGGAAAACAAAGAGTCATAATGAAAATTGTACAGCAATGACATATCAGCAATGCTTTTAACTTCAGAGTCAGAGAGATAGTCCAGTGAATAAGGTACTTGTCTTGCATGTAGATGACCTGGGTTTGATTCCCAGCATCCCATATGCTGCCATGAGTAATTCCTAAATGCAAGGTCAGGAGTAACCCTTGAGTGTCACCAAGTGGGTGACCCAAATTGCCTCTCAGAAAAGGAAAAAGGAAACCAAAAAGAGTTAATCATTAATTAATCACCAAGTTAAGTTAAAAAAATTATACTTTTGAAACATATGTTCCTGAGAACAGCTCACAATGGCTTTCATAACCCACTGTGAACCCAAACACCATTTTAAATGTCATACATTAAAACCAATTATTCTTGCTCTAATGCTGAGCAAGTGGAAATAATTCAGGATTAGTAATACTTAAACTAATTGCTTAAATTTGTCTGGAAAAATATAATCGAGTTAAAAGTCAGTCAGTGATTCAAAGAATTATATCTTTCCAGTATCTGATAAACAGAATTGAGGTGACTGCATTTGAAACACATTGATCTTTTTGAAAGAATCAACCAAATAGTCCATTCAGATTCCATTTTTTCCTGGAGTATTGAACACCCCACTTCTCACTGTCATGATGAGTTTACTTCCTATAGCAATCAGAAGAGAACTTCCATGAGTTCCCACCTTGTACACAAACTCTCCTTTTATTTGTGTCCAAGTACTTAGCCTTCTCTTCTGTTAATCTATTTGGATAAATAAACTCCTATCCAAAATCAATTCTTCTAATTATATTCATTTCCAACAGTCCCTCTTTAGCTTCCCCTATTATTAAGAGCTAATTCCTTTTCTACACCTGTAAATATGTAAATATAAAACAGTGTGCTAGTCCATGATTCTAGCAGCTATCAAAAGTAACTCTACCGTCACCAACAACTTTAATAGCAGTCGTGCTTAGCAACTTGTTAATAATGCTAAGGTGCTGTTCTAACATCAGTCCAAAAATCAGAAATTCAATGGATGGATCCCAGAAGTCTGTATTTTAATGAACCCTCTACTTGATTTTCATGCATCTGAATGTTAATGATTGATTTAGTAATTGGTGTCCATATCCCCTATGACAATTATCTTTACTGGGATTTCATACCTATTAGTGTGTAGTGTATAACTGTATTTTTTTTCTCTCTCCTCTTTGTATTAAATTGTACCCCTTTTGATCTCACGTACTGCTTCTATTATACCCATACATTTTTCTTCTTTTATAGGAAAGATTTCAAAATCATTGTCTAGGGCCATTTTTTCTCTTCTTATCCTTTTAAAAAAAAAGTTTGGATAACACCCAGCTGTTCTTAGGATTTTATTCCCAGCTCTGCACTCAGAGATCACTGATCACGGTGTTTGGAGGCCATATAGGTATCGTGCTGGAGACTGAACCTGGGTTGGGCATATTTAAGGCAAGCACCCTACCCACTGTTCTCTTTTTTTAAAAATTAATTTATTCTTTAATTTTTTTATATTTTATTATACCACCGTGGGTTTTGGTCTTATAGTGTTCTGGCACCCATCCCTCCACCAGTGCCCATTTCCCACTACCATGTCCCTAATTCCCTCCCCATTCCCTTAACCTGCCTCTATGACAGGTTCTTTATCTCTTTTTCTCTCTCTCTCTCTTTCTTTCTCTCTTATTTCTATTACACACTGTGGATTAGAATACATACATTTAGAGGTTATAATATGTATCTTTTTGCCTGTATTCAATGCGCAGTTCTAGGCAGGTATTATCACTTTCGACAATTATTAGCACACTGCTCCCTTCTCTGTCTTACCTAACCTCTGACTCCCACACGTTTGTGGTAGATTCCACCTCTGACAAGACCTCCTGATCCATGTTTTGTCTGACCTTGGATATTGGTTTCATACTATATATACATATATATGTATATATAGTATGAAAATGTGTATAGTCTATATATATATATATATCATGCAATAAATGCAGTCATGGAGTCGGAGCATTAGTCCAGCAGGTAGGGCATTTGCCTTGCATGTAGCTGACCCAGGTTCAATCCCTGGCATCCCATATGGTCCCCAAGCACTGCCAGGAGTAATTCCTGAGTGTAGAGCCAGGAGTAACCCCTGAGCATCACCGGGTGTGACCCAAAAAGCAAAAAAAAAAAAAGCAGTCATTCTATATCTGTCTTTTTCCTTCTGACTAATTTCACTCAACATGATCCTCTCCATGTTCATCCATTTATAGGTAAATTTCAAACTTCATTTTTCCTAACAGCTGCATAGTATTCCATTGTGTAGATGTACCAAAGTTTCTTTATCCAGTCATCAGTTCTCGGGCCCATCTTCTTTCATTTTTATTGAATCCACGATTTCTAAATCTTGACTACTTCAAATAAAACTTCAATGAATTTAAGGAAACACAGATATCTTTTGTGATCTTATTTTCATTTTCTTCATACATAGAACCAGAAGTTAATTTTTGGATCACAGGCTAGTTTTCCCTCCCTTTCCTGGAGCTTCTGTAATGCTTTCCATAGTCACTATATACATTTTTGCCCTCTAAGAGTTTACAAAGTTTTTTTCTCTACAGCTGCAGTAGAATTTATATTAATATTTTCAAAATTTACAAGGGACTGAGATACAGTTCAGGGGTTTATTTCTTACCTTGAACATGGCCAACTCAGTTGCCATCCCTGCACTGCATATGATTTCCCCAAAGTAGCATCAGAAGTGATCCCTGAGTACAGAAGCAGAAGCCTTGAGCATAGCTGTGTACAACCCAAAAAAGAAAATTAAATTACTGTACAAGAAACAATTGGAATGGATCCAATAAAAATCTCTAATAAGGAGTGAGGGTGGAACATTGGTACGGCTGATAGTAGGCTTGCCTTGCATATGGTTCCTTGACCACTGAGCACTCCCAGGAATGATTCTTAAGAGCAGAGCCAGGAGTAGTACCTGAATAATACTGGGTTTGGTCTATAAACAAGCGAAAAAAAGTCTCCAATGAGGCTTCTATTGACTTCATTCCTATAGAAGCTGTTTATATACATACATACTCACTTCCTTGATGGTTTTATTTAGTTTCATGACTGTCAATGCTGGCTTAGGCTCAGTTCTTCCATACACTTTATTTTTTTTTCAGTCTAGAACTCTCACTTTTGGATGATGATAGTTTATTGGAATTATTACATAATACTTTGTTAATATTAGCAAAACATGTTCTAATTTAATATAGATAGGTATATAGATTTTTTTTGGGGAGGAGAGGCACATCCAGGGTGCTCAGAGTTTATTCCTGGAACTCAGAGATCATTCTTGGTGGAGCTTAGGAGACCATATGGAGCTGGAGATTAAATCTGGACCACAGTAGGTAAGGCAATTGCCTTGCACACAGTCAACTCAGTTTCAATCCCTAGCACCTGATGTGGTCCACAGAGCCCACCAGAAGTAATCCTAAATGCATGATTTTGTCCTATATCTATTCATTTTGTCCTATATCTGTTTGTTGGAGGACATGTTTAGCTAATCTGGGAGCTTTGTTGTTTTGCCCACTCCCAGCTTAATCTTATTTAAGCCAAGGTTCATTCTAATGAGACCTCTCGTCTATGTAAACACTGCTAGAGGGTGTGGCAGTTACAGAAGTCACCATGATTGAATAACTTCTGACTTATACATCTACAAAGACTTCTATGTTTTCTAGATTGGGCACAGCTCCTCTTTATACCCACTGCACCCAGCATGGGACAGTTAGAATTTACCAGGAGACTACCACCCTGGCTACGCTGAGACTATAGGAAGACTATAGGAAGGATCATACTAGTTTGCTCTAAGCAGGCGAGTGTGACCCTTTCAGTACAGGAGAACAAGATACTCAGAATTACCCTGGTGCAGATAATAATAAGAAGGACCTTGTGGGTACCATTTAGATTACATGAAGCTCATGAAGTTAAGATGTATTACTTTTATACCAGCCCCATCTCTCCAGTGTTTTACATAAGAGATAATCTTGATAGAAAGGATTAGACCTTGGCATAACCTTTTTTATACCTGCAATAGGGTGTGGCACTACACTCTGTTTAGAGTTCTTTGTTGACATGACCCTCCTGGTTGAATTACTTTGGTGTATATAGGGGGCTGACTTGAGGCCCCTTCACTTTTACCTTTTGGGCCTTTTGCTTTTCGCTTTTGGCTTTTTGCTCTTTGGCCTTTTGCTCCTTCTGGGTAGGACTCAGCTCGGGTGAGATCCTCTCTCTTTGGTGGGAGACTTAGGCTCTTTTGTATGGTCCTAGTTTGCACCGAGCTAAAGTTTGTTCATTATATTGGAGTGCTGTGGAAGAGCTTTTGTACTATTAAAAGCCTTTTTTGGAACTGCACCAGACTCATGAGTTTTCATCTGTTCTCCCGGTGTCTTCGGAGGTAGAAGAGAACCTCTGTCCTGACACTGTCGGGGACCCAGGCGGTGATTCCAGACATCTGTTCATAAATGCAGAACTAGGATTAAACCCTGAGCACCACCACGTGTGATCCAAAAACAAAATTCAGGCCAGCTGACTACAAGGCAAGTATCCTATATGCTGTAATATCACTTTAACCCCCAAATAATAATTTTGTAAATATTAAGTTTGGTAACTTAAAATGTAATGATGACCATTTAGAAATAATGTTGAACAAGAACATACCTATGAACTTGGATACAACTATTAAAAGCAATCATTCCAGTACCTAGAGAATAGGTTTTCCCCAAAGTATGTATTCATAAAACCTATCCATTACCATCTGACAACATCTCTAGTCTATGGAACTTGTGCTTTGAGCTTCCCAGTCCTGATCTTCTTAAACATAGTCACGACAGTGGAGTAGGCAGGACACAGACAATGAAAAGCAACAGTTTTGTTATTTCTGCAGAAGAAAATTACTTGACTTAAAATGTGGCCTGTTCAGAGTGGCAATCTCGGTGATAAATGAAAAAGAGGATGAAATAGCTCTGCTAGAATAAGATTCTATGTAGTTTAGTGCAAGTGACGAACTGGTGGAATAGCCTAATATTTACTAAAGATAACAAAAATAGTGGTAATACTCATTTAGATTTTAGAAGATGTAAATATTCATCATCAGTGGTTTTCAAAATGAACTTCCTTGTTCTCTCTGAAAAGGTTTTCAGGCTCTACAACCCATCAAACATCTGTTAAGTTAACACATACATTTATTTATTGTAAATGTAAGTTAACACATACATTTATTTATTATGAATTTAAATCACACAAAAGGCCCAGGAAGTTGGCTCAAGTTGTAGAGTAAAAAGCCCTGGACTCCATTCTGTTACCACATGGTCATTTGGCACTGTCACGTAACTACACCACAACAAATAATAATTTAAATAGGCAAAATTTAAACCATTTAAAGAGCCCCATGCTTCTGAGGTAGAGTATTGGCATTTCAGAAAAAAAAGCAAATACATCACTGCTTTAAGTGGTATTTAGTGAACTCTAAATTCATTTTAATTATGCATTTGGCAGAATTAGAACAGCCCATGAACAGCTGAAAGAGAAGAATTAATTCTTATTAAAGATCTGTTAAAGTTCAGGAGCATTAAGCTTAAAATTGCATTTGGGAACATTTTGTCCTATATCTGTTCATAAGTATTGACTCTGATTTTATGAATGCAGGTTAACCTAATGTTGTGCAAATTAACAGGAAAACAAGCTAAAGCTTTAGGCCAGAAGTAAATGACAAGCTGTTTATTGATAGCTGTTGTTAAGTTCATTAGTTTAATATTATCTACAACATGTTCTTTTTGTGTTAAAATAAATCTAGTAGGTATATGGAAGGTAGCAATGCTACAGAGAAATTGTTAATGACTGACAAGTAGTAAATTTACACCCAAATAAAAAATATGTAAATTTAATTTCCACAGTAATCTCTGAGAAAAATTAATGAAAAGGCATAGACAATAGACACAGTTCTAAAAAAACAGATTTACTTGTAGCATGTTTCTTAATTGAATAAACAATATTGATTTTGCAGAAATAATATGGAAAAATTTCCTTATTTTTCTTGAAATCATTTAAAGTTTGCAATTGAAGTATTGGCTAAAACTTACCAAGCACTTCATGGCAGAAGGGAATCTTGCTTCATTCTGCTTTGCAGCTTTTACACGTGCTCTGGAATAAATAAATAGAAAACCGAGTTTTGCCTCTGGAAGAATAAGGAACTTCTATTCACTGATTCCAGGTGACTTACTCTTTGTTTTATCTTCATGAAGATTAAAAAAAAAAAAGCTTGCAGTGGTTGGGAGAATGTAAAAGAAAGGCTTGTTAAAGAAATATTGTTATAACAATTGCCACTCCATTCTTTGGTATGAGTAAAGCATTCCAGTCTGTGACTAGATACATTTATATATGTTTAGATGCATAAACCTTATCATAATAATGTAGTATTCACAGCAGTAAACAAAATTTCAAAATACTCTATTTTTCCCCAAACGCTCTACCTAGAGTCTCTCATACTCTAAGATACGAAAATGCAAGAGAGAAGAGGTTGGCACTTCAATGACAGTTTTGGTCATTAAAAAAATCTATTTGAGAAAATAAAATACACATCAAATTGAGCATTTGGACATTATTTCCAAGAAAGATCACTAAAAGTTTAAATCTTCTGGAAGGAAGATTTTGAGATGGAGCATAAGGTGCTTAAGAATGTCTCTTCACTCCCATTCCAGTTTTACCACCAAAAAAATATACCCTTAAGAGGAAGAGCGACACTGAATTTGAAGAATACAGTATGGGTACTTACAACTAAGACAAATGACTCACTAGAAAAGATGGTGCAAGAACTGAGACAAATATCAAAGATTGCAGAGCTGATAAAAAGTACCCTGGTGGAATTTTATAAGTGAGAGCAAGATAAATTTAGGAAGCTTCAGGATTCATATTCAAAATCCAGTCATTTAGAGAGTTTTATTCTGAGCATGGTCATATTTACATATTTTTTAAAAATAAATTTCTCAGTAGTGTAAATGACAGACTGAAAAAGGCAGAGTAAGGGCAAAGAAACTATTAGGCTATCACTGTCGGGATTCAGATTAGTTGATGAGGATAATGAGGTCAGCTAAGAAGACATATTAGAATCAATGAGACATAATGACCTTTTTGGGAAACAAGTAGATGGAAGGAATGACAAATCAGAAGAGATCTAAAATTTCAAACCAAACAGGGATAGGTATGAGAAGAATCCAATTTTAACGGAAATGTTACATGACTATTTTTAGACATGTTGAAATTTGAGAGGCACTATAAAGTCAAATGTGAAATAGGCGTAGATCAGAGCTTAGAAGATAGGGTTCAGAAAAGAGATTCTAATGTAATAGTGAGTAAAATAAATAAAATGCATTTAAATACACAATTAAATTTTTTCTATTTATATTTAAAAATCAGATAATATACCCATAATGACATCATTAATAATGATTTTTTAAATGTTGTGGACTGAAGAGATATTACAGGGGATAAGGCACTTGCCTTGCACGTGAGCCACCCTAATTCTTCTAACCCCAGCACCAAATATGGTCTCCTGAACACCACCAGGCAAGAGTGATCACTGGACACACAGACAAGAAATAGGCCTGAGCACTGCCAGGGTAGCCCAAATCCTCCCCATTTCTGAAAAAGAGATTGTGTTCAAGCTAATTCCACTTTTTTAAGTCATCCAGTAATTTCAATGATCATTGGTTTATCTATGATTTAATCATTTCATGTTAGGATTAGCTGTGTATTATACTCATATATAATAACTCAAAACTTTATTATTTTACATGATGAGTACAATTTTTTAACTTACACTTATTGACTGGCTGAATTATAGTATGAGAATATAAGATTTTGAGAGGTGGCATGTGAATAAGAGTTGACATTTTAGTATTAATTCAACTGGATGTATTTTAATTTACTATGGTACTATAAATTTGTTTCTACCTTTTTTTTTCTTTTTTGGGTCACACTCAGAAATTCTCAGTGGTTACTTCTGGCTCTACACTCAGGAATTACTCCTGGCAGTGCTCAGAGTACTATATGAGATGATGGGGATCGAATCCAGCATTGAACCCGGCTGCATGCAAGGTAAATGCCCTACCTGCTGGACTATCACTCTGGCCCCTCTACCTTGACTTTCATCCAATAAATAATATTTACTATTATTAAAGATTTTTTATCTATTAGATTTATTATATACAGTGCAGAACCAGGACGGGGTGGGGTGGTAGGCTCCCAAACAAAGTTCAAGGGGTAATGCTCAGTCTACCAGTCTTGGCCATTCATTACAAGACCCAAGTGCTAGGCCATTCCGCTCCACCTCAATTACCATATCAGGGGCTTCCAGAGCTATACCTGAAGTATACAAGGAACCCCATGCAGTGTTGGTATTGTAACATGGGTCTCAAGAACACTTTGCATTCTCTCTGGCCTGATTGCTAAACAATCCAATTCAGTGTCTCTATGCAAATATCTTTCAAATTTTTAAATGGTAGAGAAAATTCTCTCTATATATTCCATACATTTAATTATGTTAAGTATTAAATTAAGTTGGTAAGTTTTAATCATTTTAATTATTAATTGTAGTTAATAATTCCATCAGTTCACCAATTTTTGTAAGTCAGACTGCTCTTAAGTAAAGGAATTTAGTGCTATAAAAATGTTATTTCTGAATATGCAATAAAGAAATTTTTCATAAACTATTCATCACGGTTCAATAGGTTATATGAAGCCCAATGCAAGCAGATAGCGAAGAACTTGCATTGATTTACTAATGTGAATGTACATACTTGGTTTTCGCCTAAGAAATCAGATTAAGCAGAGAGAATTTGGGTATTGCTCAGCTTTTCATTTATCTTTATTTCCTCTGTAAAGAAAATCTTTGCTTATCTAACTACTTACATAATAGGTTATATTTTAAACTCACAAAATATGAGCACCTATTTTGATGTGTAGGAAATAATATAAAGAATAATGTACAATGTCATAATATTTGATAATCTTGAGTGGAAACCCTGAAATTTCTGAACTCTGCATATACATATGAAAAATAAGATAAAACTTTATTCACTCTTATCACTTGTATCACCTGTCATCCAACTTTTCATCGATTTGCTTGAGCGGGCACCAGTAGCATCTCCATACATCCTGTCACATGCTAGTGTAGCCCAAGGGGACTGCTCGCTCCAAAACATGAAGAGCCTCAAACCATTCCTTCAGGTCATGGGAATAAGGTCTATAATTGTTACTGGTTTTTGGCATATCAAATACGACATGGGTAGCTTGCCAGGCTCTGCCGCATGGATGGGATACTCTTGTAGCCTCTCATCTCATGCATGTATTGATAAACCGAGATGGGAAAAGATCAGCTTTTCTGTTGGGTGGAGCTCTGATGAGCTGTGGATTCTGGATGTTGAAAATGGCGGCCCCTCATGGTGTGGGGATTCCCCTGACTTCTTGCTAGGCTCTTCTGGGATGGCGGGTCAGGGCTAGAACCCATCTTCCTTCCTGGGCACCTCATGATCAGTTGGGCACAGGGAGAGCCAGTAGCAGCTCTACCCCGTGTCTCTGAGTCCAAACATTTTATTAAGTTATATAAAATCCTGAGAGACTCACAGACATGGGGGCAGAGCTGCTACCAGCTCTCCCTGTGCCCAGCCACTCACGAGACACCCAGGAGGGATGGCGGGTTCTAGCCCTGGCCCCCCCCCCCCAGCAGAGCCTCGCAAAGAAGCCAGGCGACCCCCCCCCACTCCATGAGTACCGCCATTTTCCACATCCGGACTCCCCCTCTTGCCAGAACTCCACCCAGCAGAAGAGCTGATCACAGCCCGGCTGGCGCGGCTGCTTGCGACTGCATGGTTCATCAATAAATGCTTGAGATCAGAGGTGACTACAAGAGTACGCATGGCAGAGCCTGGCAAATCTCCCGTGTCGTATTTGATATGCCAAATGCCAGTAACAATTATAGACCTCATTCCCATGACCTGATGGAATGGTTTGAGGCTCTTTATGTTTCTGGAGCAAGCAGATGTCCTTGGGCTCTACTAGCATGAGACAGGACATGGAGATGTTACTGGTGCCCGCTCGAGCAAATCGATGATGAATGGAAAGACAGTGAAGACTGTGATACAGTGATAAAATCATCCTAAATGAACATTAATCCTTGATATAGAATGTAGAAAACTTCCAAGAACATAACCATTGCTTTGGTATAAGGAGAATTTTTTGACAATACACAAAAATTGCATTATTAGCCTAAAATTGTATATACCACAAAAACATATTAAAGTTAGGAATATGCTTACATACATCATACAAAACGTATTATATCACACATCTAATAAATATGAATATATACGTAGTATTTTAAGTATTCATATATGAAATGTTATGAAAAGAAACTAATGTGAATCCATAAGAAAATGTATAGCCCACACAACAGAAAAGTTGGGAAAAGTTATAAAACTTAAATTAACAATTGAAACTGTGCTTGGGGGCCAGAGCAATAGTACAGTGGGTACCCCAGCATCCCAAAAGGTCCCGAGCACCGCCAGTAGTGATTCCTGAGTGCAGAGTCAGGAGAAACCCGTGGAGCATCGACAGGTGTGACCCAAAAAAGCAAAAAAACAAAAAACAAAACAAAAAAAAAAGAGTGTAGGTTCACTAATCACCAGGAAAATTCCAAATAAAACTTCAATAAGGGTCTGGAGAGACAATATAGCGATCAATGCACTTGCCTTGCATTCTGTTTGCCTAAGTTTGCCATATGGTCCTGAAGCACATCACACGGATCGATGTCATTTTGAGCATGAAGCCAGGAATAAGCCCTGAGAACAGAAGATGTGGACCCCAAAACAAACCAAAAAGGAGAACGCAACCATCCTAGAAACAGAGCTCTTCCAAATAAATTTCATTGCTTTAAGCCTCCCCAAACTATTACTTAAAAACAAAACAGAGAAAAAATTATTCCATGCTCATTGGAGGTTGTCTAAGTCATTAATGACATTATATTTCTCTTGATAGGTATTTGATTACTACTGTCAAGTCTGTTAATTCCAAAGTGAAATACCCTAAGAGGAATTCAATCAGTGCTGTACTGACTGGGAAACACTCTATTTAGATAATTGATGGGAATCATTTTCTGTAAATCATTGTCAGAATTGTCATGATCATCATCAGAATTAGAGTGAAGTTCCCTTGATAATTACAAAATAACAATTTCAGAGGGCAAATTCTTTTCATGCCACTGCATAATGCGCATAAGCAGCAGAGAGGCAAGCTTGGAAATTGTATTTAGATTAACTTGAGTCCCCTGAAGTGCCAAACACCTCTGAAGCTACTTGTAAGGTGAACTATGAGTTGTTAGGCTTCCAGGAAAGCAATTGGCTGCACTGGGACCTTACTTGTCTCTGAAGTAAGACCAAAGACTGAATTCTGCTCTGAGCAAAGAAAATCAATGTGAAAAGCAGTCTCTTTATTTTTTATATCCCATGGGTAATGGTAAAATGTTGAGTGAAAAAAAGTGATAAAAACCTTTCTAGGTTATTAAATTGCTTATATTGCCCTTGAAACATAAGAGGTCCAAAGTCAGATATTTCTGTTGGACAAAAAAGCAAGTCTGGGCTTTGAATTTCGGGCTTAATAGAGCATTAAGGAATAACAAGATAATTGAAGAGCCAGCTAGTCCTCGAGCATGCGCCAAGACAATTATTGGAAAAAAATCAGACCCTGTCCACAGGAAGCACTCAAACCAAAATGAAACCAAATTGACTACCTGGAATAGCCCAGCATTGCAAGGAATCAGGATTCATTGCACTTAACAATGCAGGCCACATTCAAAGCATTAAATCAAAGAATAAATTGCATGGTCTTTCCTTTTTGCTCATAAAATACAGTCTATTTTAATTTAGACTTCATAAAGTATAAAGAGAAATCTATTTCAATTAAAGAAACTCCTGGAAGCAGAGTGATGTACCCTATATTTCCTTTCTTAGTTATTATATTACTATCTTAGCTATTATTTATTTGGCATGTTGTTGGGAGCTGCTGGGGTCCCCAACAGTATCAGGAAAGAAGTTCTCGTCTACCTCCAAGGCCGCCCGTGAATGGATGAAGACTCATGAGTCCGCCGCAGTTCCAAAAAAGGCTTTTAATGTACAAAAGCTCTACCACCGCAATCCAATATAATGAAAGAACTCTAGCTCTGGTCATAACTTAGACCATACAAGAGAGCCCAAGTTTCCCACCAAAGAGGATCCTACCAGAGAGGAGTCCCTACCCAAAAAGGGGTGAGTGCCTCAAGTCAGTCCCCTTATATACACCAAAGTAATCCTAACTGTTGACAGGGAGGATCCTGTCAACAAAGAACGCTAAACAGCTTCTAGATAGTAGAAGAGTGTAGAAGGGTCTTGCCACACCCTATTATAGGTATAAAGGTATAAACAAAAGGTTATGCCAAGGACTAATCTCTTCCTCTGAGATTATTTCTTACATCAAAAACTGGAGAGAGGGGGCTGGTATAAAGTAATACATCTTAATTTTATGGGCTTCATGTAATCTAGATGGTACCCACAAGGTCCTACTTATTTATTATCTGCACCAGGGTGATTCTGAATATCTTGTTCTTTGTATACTGAAAGGGTCACACTTGCCTGCATGAGGGCAAACTAGGATGAACCTTCCTATAATCATAAAGATAGTCTCAATGTAGCCAGGGTGGCAGTCTCCTGGTAAATTCTAACTGTCCCACTCTGAGTGCAGTGGGCATAAAGAGGAGCTGTGCCCAATCTAGATAACATAGACTTCTTAGTAGATGTATAATGTAAGTCAGAAGTTACTCAGTCAAGGTGACTTCTGTAACTGCCACACCCTCTATCAGTGTTTACATAGAAGAGAGATCTCATTAGAATGAACCTTGGTTTAAGAATATGTAAATAGATTAAGCTGTGAGCAAGACACCCAAGCTAGCTAAGCCTGTCATCCAACAGCATGTGAACTATATCTCCATTTTAGTTCTATTGCAAATTATATTGGTGACACAGCCATACAGTTTCCAACACCCATCCCTGCCCCAGTGCACATTTCCCAACACCACTGTGCCCTGCGTCCCTTCCACCCCTCCCCCACAACCTGCCTCTATGGTAGACACTATCTCTCTCCTCTCTCATAACCATTTTTAGAGATGGCTATTCTTGCTTCCCAAATATTTCTTCATGGGTTATTTTTCTTCATCCTAGAGCATATCCATTGAAAAATCCTATTGCATATTCTATTAGTGATAAATTTAAACAGTTTGATTCAGGTAAAAATGCTTTTGTATGAAAATGTCTATTTCACATTCATCCTTGAAACAGTTTTTTGCCAAGTGTATGATTCAAGATTAATAGCTATTTTACTTTTTTAAATCAATTATTGTACGTACTTGGATGCCATTATTGCCTTTGTGAAGAAAGGTATACATTTAATGACTAATAATAAAATTGGAATAATTTTTTACTCTGATCACATTTCATTTTTTTTCTTTAATAGATGTCATAGAGAAATTTAATCTATCTTTTGCTCTTTGGTATAAAATTTCATCCTTTAAGAGATGATTATTTGTATTAAATCAGTTCTCTATGTTTCATTTGTATTGTTTTGTTACTTTTTTATCCTTTTTATTCTAAGATATTCATGTCACTATATTAATAAAATATATTAAAAGAGAATGAAATGAGTGGAAATATAGTCCATTGTGATATACTATAATAATTAATATCATTAAAATATTTATACTATAAAAGCAGTATCTGTATTTCTAGAATTCCTATAAAAATTCTAATGGCACTTAAGTGAACTCAAATGGATTAAAGACGTAAAAGACAGGTTCAAACCCATAACATAAATCAAAGAAAGCAGACTGAATATTCTATGATATTGGCTTCAGGAGTGTATTTGGTGATTAAATTCTACTGACAAGAAAAATAGAAAAAATAATAATCAAATGAACAACACTGCAAAAAGAAACTATGGCTAAAACTAAGACACTCTATTGAATAGGAGAAAAAAAATGCAATGCATCTGACAGCAACAACAAAATATCAACAAGGTTGAGTGGAAATCACATTAAAACTATTATTTATATATATATATATATATTCATCAGTAAATGCAAGAACTGAGAGCCTACCTACTACCTACTACTGGTAGCAGTTCTGCCCCTCTGCCCCATGTATCTGTGTCTCTGGTTCACAGTCAATAGCCCAGGAGAGTTCGTGGGGAGGTCCATCGGACCTCCCGGAAGGGACAGAGGTAGGGAAAGAGATGCCAGCTACATCTCCAAGGAATCCTGGTGACTTCAGCTGCCAAGACCAGCACACCTGGGCTTGAAATAGGCTTCTCTATAGGGTGGGGTCCTGGCGAGCCAGGTTTGAGATCAGCTTATCTCTTGGGTGAAGCTCTGACTAGCTGTGAAGTCCAGATGTTGAAAATGGCTGCATCACAGTGCAGGGGGTTCCTCTGGCTTATTCTGAGGCTCTATTGGGGTGGCAGGCCAGGGCCAGAACCTATTACCTACTACCAAGGGTATCCTGCCAACACGGCAGAACCTGGCAAGCTACCTGTGTTGTATTCAATATGCCAAAAGCAATAACAATAATAGGCCTCAACGAATGGTTTGAGGCTCTTTGTGTTCCCAGGAGCGAGCAGATGCCCATGGGCTATACTAGCACATGACAGGGATGAATGGAGATGCTACTGGCACCTGCTTGAGCAAATTGATGAACAATGGGAAGACAAGTGATACATATCTAGATATATATCTCTATATATCTCTCTATATATGTATCACTTGTATATATATATAGTGATACATAGATATATAGATATAAATAGACATATACCTAAATATCTCTCTATAGAGATATATCTATATATCTATTTCTCTCTATATAGAGATATATAGATATATATCTATATTCTATATATCTATATATATACATCTATATATTTATATATAGATCTCTCTCTCTTCTCTCTCTCTATATATATATAAATATATAAATATATACCAGTGCCATAAGGCACATGGGAAAAAAAACCCTCATCATCACTGATTATCAGAGAAATACAATCCAATCTGTTGTTTCAAATTTTTCCTACACAGGGTACAGGGTTCAAGCAGTCAGACAAAAAATGGAAATGGCTGAGGAGTGGAACAAACACTTAAAAGGATCAGGTAACTTCCTCTCTGACCACTCACCTACATTTTCATGAACAGTTATACAAAGTAAAAGAAAACTTAAACTTCTAGAGAATACTGTAAAGTAACAAAAAGTCAACCTAGTCTACTAATCTTGCCCCTCGAAGTGTTGCAGGTGTGGCTGCAGTGCCTGGCTGTGTTGACAGGTGGCAGACACAAGACAGGCTTGTCTGCACCCAGGGCTCTGCCCCATGGGCCCTGGTTGGTTCATGGTGTGACATAGAAAAAGACTGGGCCCCCTGGGATGAACTAGAGCCACGGAAGTCTGGCAAGCTAACTGTGGTGTATTTGATATGCCAAAATGAAACAATAATGGACCTCATTCCAAATGAATGGATATGTTACTGGCACCCACTTGAGCAAATCCATGATCAACGGGAAGACAAGTGATACAAGTGATACAAGTCTACTAAAAAATCTAATTCACTTATTAAACAATTTCACGGGGCCGAAGCAATAGTCCAGTGGGTAGGGTATTTGCTTTGCTCACGGTCGACCCAGGTTTGATCCCCAGCATCCCATATGGTCCCCTGAGCAACGCCAGGAGTAATTCCTGAGTGCAGAGTCAGGAGTAATCCCTGAGCACTGCCAGGTGTGACCCCCAAAAAATTAAAAAAAAAATTCACAAAATAGCAGCACCACACTTAGGAAGTATAAAGATGTTTAGAAAAACTATACAGTTCAGAGTTTTGTAGTCAGAGAAGGAGCAAAAAGAAAGGGGGAAGAGAATTTTATATTTGGATTACATAGCCCAACCAGAGCGAATGGAAAAGTGTCCTGTGAAATCAGCCTTATCTTCCTTTGGAAAAGGTGTCAGGGAGCTGCTGAGGTGTCCCCCAATAGTATCAGGACATAAGTTCTCTTCTACCTCCAAGGCCTCCGGGGAATGGATGAAAACTCATGAGTCAGGTGCAGTTCCAAGGACTAATCCCTTCTTCCGAGATTATGTCTTATATAAAACACTGGAGAGAGGTGGGGGGGCTGGTATAAAATAGTACATCTTAATTTCATGGGTTTATGTAATCTAGATGGAACCCACAAGGTCCTTCTTATTTATGATCTGCATCAGGGTCACTTGTCACTTGTATCACTTGTCTTCCCGTTGTTCATCGGTTTGGTCGAGTAGGCACCAGTAACATCTCCATACATCTTGTCACAAAAGCAAGTGTAGCCCAAAGGCATCTGCTCACTCCAGGAACACGAAAAGCCTCGACGAGCCTCAAACCATTCCTTCAGATTATGGGAATGAGGTCTATAATTGTTACTGGTTTTTGGCATATCAAATAAAAACACGGTTGCTTGCCAGGCTCTGCCATGTAGGTGGTACACTCTCAGTAATAGGTTCTCATCTCGAGCTTTAATGATTAACCTCAACAGGGAGATATCTGCTTTTCTCTTAGGTGGAGCTCTGAGGAGCAGTGGAAGTCCAGATGTTGAGAATGACTGACCTCATGGTGTGGGGTTCCCCTGGCTTCTTGCTAGGCTCACTGGGATGATGGGCCACAGCTAGAACCTGCCCAGAACTGTATACAGTATATAAATGTAAAAGATCCTGGAAAGGACTTGGTGCTAACTTCCAGTATTATCTAAGACTCTGGAGTGGTTAGGTCTGGAGTGTTTCTCTTCCAGTGTTGCTGGCGCAGCTGTGGGTCTGGAGAGTCTCTCTTCCAGGGTTGCTGGCTGTGGTGGTTGGAAGCTCATAGCCACGCCTTCTGACATGGAGGTGGAGGCATGGGAGGGAGGAGCCCAAATCCCTGCTCCAGTGTGGCTCCTCCCCGCAGGTGTGAGCAAACCCTTGGAGCTATTCTGGACTCGGCCACCGGTGGCCGGGCCATTTACCACCCTCCAGAGCTCCAGAGGCTGCTTCCACATAGGGCCTAGCAGTACAGCTGTGGGTCTGGAGTGGTTGAGTCTGGATTGTTTCTCTTCCAGTGTTGCCACCAGCAGAGCTGTGGGTCTGAAGTGTCTCTCTCCTGGGGTTGCTGGGTGTGGTGGTTGGGAGCTCCCAACCAGGGTAATTATGAGTATCTTGTTCTTTGTATACTGAAAGGGTCACACTTGCCTGCTAGAGGGCAAACTAGTATGATCCTTCTTATAATCTTAAACATTAGTCTCAGCGTAGCCAGGGTGGTAGTCTCCTACTAAATTCTAAGATACAATTTTTTAGAGTCAAGGTGATGTTTATAACTGCCACACCCTCCATCAGTGTTTACATAGAAGAGAGGTCTCATTAGTATGAACCCTGGCTTAAGAACATGTAAATAGTCTAGGCTGGAGTGGATAAAACAGCAAAGCTCCCAAGCTAACTAGATAGGCCTGTCATCCAACACCAGTTATATGACAAAAAAAAAATGTTGACTGACAGAGAATCAGATGAAATAAGATAAATCTTAAACGATATTCGCAATGTAGCCAGGGTGGCAGTCTCCTGGTAAATTCTAACTGCTCCACACTGGGTGCAGTGGGTATAAAGAGGAGCTGTGCCCAATCTAGATAACATAGAAGTCTTAGTAGATGTATAATAAGTCAGAAGTTACTCAGTCAAGCTGACTTCTGTAACTGCCACACCCTCTATCAGTGATTACATAGAAGAGATATCTCATTAGAATGAGCCTTGGATTAAGAACATGTAAATAGATTAAGCTGTGAGCAAAGCTCCCAAGCTAGCTAAGCCTGTCATCCAACAAAAGGGGAAATTTTATTTCAGTAGAAACAGGGATGTAGCTCAGTGGAAGGCTCATACCTTGTAATGTGTGAGGCCCTATATTTGATCTTTTAATTAAAAATAAAAAGTAATAAACATAATTGGGAAAAGAGGATTTCTCCCAAAGATTTTCTTCTTTTAAAAGGAAAAGAAAAATTCCCTTGAACATAGAAGAACCGAGAAACTGCCACCAAATTTACTAGTCCATGCTTTTTTGTTAAATAGGTTCTTTTGTTAATTCTCCCTGGAGTCTGACACCCCTTTAGCATATCATTGACTAATGGTATGGGTAACACATTGAGAGCAGGAAATCAGAGAGAAACAATGCTAACAGACTCCCTTCCAGGGAGGCTCCAAGGAAACAACAGTTCACTGGAATTTTATGATTCCCTGCAAGTCTGACCCTTAGTTACAACTAGGTGGAAATAAGCATAGTCAGTGATGGTGACTCCTGAGCAAACTTGAACTCACCACACCACCATTATACCCTAGTATATGAAAAGTCAAAAGCCCACCTATCAAAATACACCCCAAACCCATACCATGACAACCTATGGAATTTATCATAACAACTCACAGAAGTGGTAAATATGGTCAGACATCTTAGACACCAAGATATTCCGGGGAGGAGAGTTAGAGGGAACAGAAAAAGCAGGGGTCTGAAACCATATGGGGTGAAACAAAGATCAACCTTGGATCCCCATTCCCTGTGCTGAGGGAGTATCTTTGCTACCTTCTCTTTTCCTTACATAAAAGCTTCACTTCAACTTCAACAGAGAACTTCCCTCCTTTATCTTCTTTAAAAAATGTTTGCTGGCCAGAAAGATAATACAGGGATTAAGGCATTTGTCTTGCACAAACTGATCTGTTTGATCTCTGGCATCCTATCTGGTCCCCAGGACCTTACCAGAAGTGATTCTTGGAGCACAGTCAGGTATAACCCTAAATCAGTGAATCAATGTTTACTTTAAACATTCTATGTTTGTTATAAAATCCTTCTTGGGAGACAAGAATCAGTGTGGAAATTATGCATACCATTATGAAATCCTTCTTGGAAGACAAGAATCAGTGTGGAAGTTATACATACCATTATGAATCCTAAATTCTTATCTCAAGGATTGCATTTTGCCCACATCTAGAGTACATCCAATCAGACCTTGAGAACAGAAATGCAGTCTTCAGTCAGCAAGAATCTTTGACTTAATAGAGATCCTTCAGAGGATACTTTGTTCTTCCTCATTTATTTCAAATTAGATTTATCTTCTAGGGACTTGGGTACTGGCAGCACAGCAGAGGGGGCACTTGCCTTACATGCAGACACCCCATGTTTTATAGATCCTTGACAACAAACATGGTTCTCCAAGTCCTGCCAGGGGTAATCCTGAGCACAGATCCAGGAGTAAGCTCTGAACACCTCTGAACGAGGCCCTTAGCACCCACCCAATAAAAGTCCTTCTTTTGAATATACCCCATTTTTCAAAATATATAAACCTAAATATCTGTATTTATGGTAGGCATTTCCCAATAAGGTGATTGAGCCCAGGACCTAATATGCAAAGCTGAAGGACTGTTTTAAAGAGGCTGTTACAAAAAATAAATAAATAAAAAATAAAGAAGCTGTTACATTTTTGCCTGACTTCTTGACAGGATGACACTGAAGTTCTTTCTTTTATCAAAAAGTCATAAAATAATTTCATTAAATTGACAGCCGACACTGCAAAACAAATAATTCTTACTCCCTACTACTCCTAATAAGAAAAAATTGCTAAGTTTTAGAAATTGAAGAAAGGAAAAGTTACTTCATTAGTGCAAGCCAGCAAATTCCATACTGACCAGCTAAAACTACATCCCTGAAGAGGCTGAAACTAAAATTAGGTTAGTGAGTCTTATTGGATTTAGAACAAATGACTCCATTCTGGAACTTTAGTTTTCTTTTCTTTCTTTCTTTTCTTTTACAACAGCTAAGTGGTCATGAGTATAATACCAGGGGAAATATGAATGGAAAAAGTTATTTTGATGAAGTCTCAAGCAGAAATAAGTACCAACACATTATTGGGGACTGAAGAAACATGATGCTTCATGCAAAGTGGTAATAAAGAAGTGGGTTTTTTTATCTGTATTTTGTTATTTAAACAAAATAAAAACTAATTTTTAAAAATGGGCTTGCCTCTTCACTTTTCTTTCATTTTTATATGTAGACAAAATGGTTATTTAGAGACCACAAGTCTGCCCTCTTCCAATCTGCTGACTTATTGCCAATAAAACTCTTCTCAACCTGTCTCTACTTGGTTACCTTTCCTATTCCCCCTCACTCTCCTCCAAAGACATTGCAACCAGACCTTCATGGTTAGAGCTGTGATCAAATTCAAGAGATATTGGTGTGGAGACACCATTTTTTTTTCACTAGTGAACTCTACCAAACCTTTAAGGAGGACCTACTGCCAGTCCTTTTCAAGCTCTTCCAGGAAATAGAAGAAACAGAAACACTCCCAAACAGCTTCTACGGGGCACATATCACCCTGATACTCAAAGCAGGGAGAGACAACACAAAGAAAGAAAACTACAGACCAATCTCCCTGATGAACACGTATGCTAAGATCTTCAACAAAATACTAGCAAATAGAATCCAAAGACTCATCAAGAAGATTATACATCATGACCAAGTAGGATTCATCCCGGGAATGCAAGGATGGTTCAACATTCGCAAGTCAATCAACATAATACAGCATATCAATAAAAGAAAAAATAAAAACCATACGATCCTATCAATAGATGCAGAGAAAGCATTTGACAAGATCCAGCACCCATTCATGATTAAAACCCTCCAGAAAATGGGAATTGAAGGGACTTTCCTCAAGATAGTTACAGCCATCTAACAAAAGCCCACAGCGAGCATCATTCTAAATGGGGGAAAAATTGAAGGCCTTCCCCTGAGACCAGGGACAACACAAGGTTGCCCACTCTCACCTCTTTTATTCAATATAGTACTGGAAGTACTTGCCATAGCAATCAGAGAAGAAAAGGACACAAGGGCATCCAGATAGGCAAGGAAGAAGTCAAGCTATCATTATTTGCAGATGGAATGATATTATACCTAGAGAACCCTAAACTCTCTACCAAAAAACTCCAAGAAACAATAGACACATATAGTAGAGTGGCAGGATACAAAATCAACACCCAAAAGTAGAGACACCATTTTGGGTAAAAGGTAGAGGCTTTTAATCAACACAGGGAAAATTAGACCTACTGTCCCACGGAAAGATTCACTTTGGAGTTCTGCAGAGTCTATCCCATCACCAGTGCAAGGACCTGTGGAGCAAAGTGGTTTCACAGGAGGGCAGCAGCCGACTGTGCTAACTGAAATCCAGGACAGAGCTCCCAAACAGGCCCCTGTGAGGTGGCCCTGTGAGGCCGTCATCCCTCCACAATGTAAAAGAAGATAAATCCTGGTTTACCTCAGATTCAAAACCTGCCTAGCTCGCTTTCCACTCAGAGTTGCTGTGGAGATGGTGCCGGACAAAAACCTGTCAAAACTTTTTTACAACTCTGCCCTTTTCCTTTGCCTTGGAGATTTAGAAAATTCTCCAGGGCTAAACAAATGTTATGTCAGACTTGCCTGCAGCTTTTAGTTTGGGTATGACAACCTCTCCTGGAGAAGCTTCCCCATTGCATTCTACTGGTTCGACATTTCCCAAGAAGAGTTAAGAACACTTTTGCAGGGTCAAAGAGATAGCAAGGTGGATAAAGTCCTCTGCACAGAAGAATCCATTTCAATCTCTAGTCTACCAGAACTTCATTACCATACCAAAAGATCTTCATTACCATACCAAACCCCATCATGATTTTCTGTACATGCAATGTATGTTCTTCGTATGTTTCTCAATGAAATGTTTGCAGTTCTCACTCAGGAATATGTATGAATTTCCTGAGGGGTAAAGACTGGAATGCGTATCCGTTCTCACATTCTATCTGTTTGGCATAAGCCAGATCCCCCACTGGTCCCCACTCCGCCTCTCACCCACCACCACCTGATTTCTTCTCTTTTTTCTTCAGAGCTTGTTCCCAGTCAGTGCTGGTGGACACCCTTTCCAACTGCACTTGTTTCATTACCAACAAAGTCTCTCTGTTCTATTCAGCCATTCCTGTGTTTTTTCTAGGATGATAGTCTCCACTTGGCACTGCTGAGTGGAGTCACAGGGTGGGACAGACTTGGAGACAGACTTGTCTCCAACTTCACATCAAATCTGCCTGTGTTCCACTGCAGCCCAAAATTGTAGAGCTTTGCTATGGGCAGTGTGCAAAATTGCGGGGGGTGAGTGTCTAAGGCAGTGTGCAGAGCTGCGGGGAGGATGACACTAGAGCTGTTAGGACCCATCCACAGACCCAAAGATAGTATGGAGGTTAAAGCCACTTGCCTTGGTATAGCCAATCGCAGACTGGAGCTGCACAGGGTTCTCTGAGCACCCCCAGGAGTGACTCCTGAGCACAAAGCCATCAGTAGCCACTGAGCACCACCAAACGCCACCATATATTCCACTCAAAAATGTGAGAATGAGAATGCATCGTTGTTTTATAAAAAAGGCTAATCGTTAATATATCCCTCCCCACCTGGGTCCTCATAAAATGAAGCTGAAGGATCATTAAGGGCTTATGGATCATTATGTTTGGTAATGGATCTAGCAATCATCTTGCTTCAATTTCTCTACGAACAAGCAGATTCACTGAATTATAAGATAATAATTTTATGTAATCACCTTCATTCTCTTTATTCTTGCTAGGTCCTTTAAAAAAGATTTAAATACTATTTGGTAGAAATAATCATGACTTCCTACAGGAATTATAAATTTGTAAGAGTCTTATGGCTTCCTGTTTAAAACGATTAAATGTCTTAGAAAAAGCAGTTCCAAATTCATCTTTTTTTATATTCTACAAAGCATATGTATATTATTCACACTCTAAAAGTTTAAGAGCTATGAAAATATCACTTATTTTATATGATTTCCTACCACTGCAAATTAAAAATGTAAAGAACAGTATATGGCAGATTACTAAAAAGGATTTCAGGACTTTGGGAGGACTTCTAGTATGAGCTTAAGGAGGTTTAAGAAATTATCATATTGGGACTGGAGCGATAGCACATCAGGTAGGGCATTTGCCTTGCACACAGCTGACCCTGGTTCGATCCCTGGCTCCCCATATGGTCCCCCAAGCACCACCAGAAGTAACTCCTAAGTGAAGAGCCAGGAATAGCCTTTGAGCATTGCCGTGTGTGACCCATAGAAAGCAAAATAAATAAATAAATAAATAAGAAATTATCATATGGCTAGGAATGAGACCTATGCAACAGACACAAGAATTCAAATGAAAGACCTGAGAAAGAGTGAAAGATTCCAAAGGGGAGTAAAGAGTCATTGTCTCATGACACAGGAGATTGACAAAAAGGCTAGCCAAATGGTAGGGCCTTTAGGTACCCACCAGATCACTTTGGAATTTCAATTTATGACATATCTTGAGTTAACTGAAACACTCATTGTCAAGACCCCTTTTCCTCAGTCCTTTCCACTACAGAGTACATAAATGATAGACATGTCCTAGCATCACAGATATAAGTGGGCAGGGGGAAATTGTTCTTGAAAAGAGCAAAAGAGGAAATCATTGGAAGGTTTAAGGTACACTTATTTTTTCTTTCCTATAAAATCAACAGAGAAGTGCCCAACAACTTTTCCTTTCTGCTACTTTCATGGAATTGGGTGGGAGGGGCTGAGGGAAATTACAATGGATAGGGCATTTGCCTTGGGTATGCTGACCCAGGGTTCCATCCCTGCAAACCATATGGTCCCCTGAGCACTGCCAGGAGGAATTCCTGAGTGTAGAGTCAGGAGTAACACCTGGCATCGCCAGGTGTGACCCAAAAAAAAAGGAAAAAAGTACATGGAATGGAATTGGGGGTATCAGGCTGTTGAGGTGAGTCAGAAGGAAAAAGACAACTTCAGGATGATCTTGCTCATAGAAAGATCATCTATAATCATCTAAGATCATCTATGATCTTTCTATGAGCAAGATGAGCCCTTTGTAGGGCTTTCTATGAGAGAGCCCCACAAAGTAATCTGAATATAGCGCCCACATGGCAGAGCCTGGCAAGCTGTCCGATGCGTGTTCGATATGCCAAATCCAGTAACAGAAATGTTTATGTTCCTGACCCGAAAGAGCCCTTAATACAGCAGCAGTAAGAAAGGCAAACAAGCAGTGCCTGATAAAATTTCACGGCCATCCTAGGCTGCCAAAATGAAGAAGGACTAAAATGACTGTACTTTCAATGCACGTACGCTGGCATCGGGAGCATATATTGAGGATCTTGCTCATAGGTGAAATATGAAGAAACAAATCAAGGGGAGCAGAAAAGTCCTCAGTGGGAACAAACTGAGATATTGATAAGAGATCGGTTGTCAAACAGGCAGGGTAGGGGGAGTGGAAAGGAACCTGGGCATTGGTGGAAGGTTATTGACATTCTGGTAGTAAAGTCATAGAGTAGTCCCGGAAGGATCAAATAATAATTTCACCTATATAGAAATAACTGGCATAAAAAGAGAAAACATACTATTGGAACAATTATTTAGCAAAAAAGATGCAGAAGCAAATAACTAAGTCAAATATTAGTTAGGAATAATTATCTGAAGTTCAAGAGTAAAATTTTGAAATGAGTCTTTTCCATATTCTAGACTCTCTTGAGAACTTCAACTTTTTTGGTAACTTCTCTTTTAATCTCTTAATTTAGAAAATCATCATTGAATACACTTTATATTTCTAACATGTTGCTAACCTACTAGCTTCTGAGGTTATGAGAATGACAAGACATATGTGAATATTCAAAGAAGTCAAACTAGTGAGGAATTCAGATACCTTCAGTTAAACATACTCTCTCCAACAACACATACCCCTCATACACACTGTCTTAATAATTGTAAGTCCTGATACTTCATGTGCACCTGAGTCTCTCTCAGCTTCATAACCATGCTACCAGATAAGTAAGCTTATCACCAATATACAGATAAAAAAGAGCAAAGTGTCTTCATGTTCATTTTTCTATAGGCCACATGGTTGCAGCAAAGCCCATTACAATGGCCAATTGTCACAATTACAGGAAAGAGATTTCATTTGTTTAGGTTTGTAAGTAAGTCTGGGGACAAAATGACTATGCTTGAATGCAGGAGGAACTCAAAAGAACTAGTGGGCCTGCTTGGCTTGAAGAAGGCCTAGATTCCATCCCTGGCAACACATGGTCCTCTGAGAACCACCAGGAGAGACCATCTCCAGGGACAAACAGGAAACAGGCCCCTAGTGCCATTGAACAAGTTCCAAATCTATCCTCAAAGGTTAATATTGGAAGTCACATTTGTTTTGGAAAATTCAGACTGTATTTTTATAGAAATGCTTTAGCCATCAAATTAATATAGGTACTATAAAACAAACACAGATAAAATATTATAGGGAAATAAAATAAGGAGTTGATAATTCTCTTTAAACTTTCATTAACATAATTTAAAATTAAGCAGATAAAAACAGGACAATAGCTCAAGAGGGGGTGGAGTACGTTCCTGTAGGTGTAAGGCTCGTGTTTAATCCCAGGCTCCTGTGGCCTGGCATCTCCCAGCACAAGCAGCAGCACATTGCTGGACCCACCCAACCACAAAACCATCAGGGCCCACCATGGCTCCAAATATCACCAGGAGAGGCCTCAGTTTCCTGAGTACTTTAGGGGCACAGCCCCCTTCCCCAAGTAAATGGAAAAGTGAAACAGTGAGCACAGACTCTCAATGTACATATCATCTCGGTAACTTTAATTATGCCCAAAATACAATAAAAGTAATCTTTGTGTAATATAAACACGCAAAGTATAGATATGGCCAGACCTTCAGCTTGACGAAGTCTTTGTTCCAAAGTGAGCACTCTTAGGTACAAAATGTCAACATAAGTAGCACTTACTTTCAAATTATGCGAATACATATATCAGTATTTGTAGTATATATCTGAATGGAAATAATGAGACAATATTACATGCCATTCTGCACCTTGTTTTCCAGATTTAGAAAGAAATCATGGAACTGCACCTGTTTCTTCTTGAATTATTTTAAATAATATGGCATATTTTGTTATATGGATGAATCATAATATATTAAGGAACTAGGTCATAATTTCAAATTTCATGGATATTTTAGATCACAAGACTGAGCACAAGTCCTTCCTTAGGACCTCAGGAGCAATCTCCTCAATTTCCAGCAGGTGGCGACATGACCACATGTTAGGAGATATGAATTAGGTAAAAGGACATCAAAGGTTTCAAAGTAAGCAAAAGGCCTTTCTAAAGTAACAAATAGTTTCACATATGCCATTTTCTCGTGATTTGGGGCATTTGGGGACAAAATATAATAAGTGTGCTAATAAAGAAACTTACTTTATAAGGCTTGAAAAATGTTAGTAACACTACAAAGTATATCAGATGGGGGGTCCATATACTGAGAGACATACAGTTCTTTAATAATGGTTCATTAATGGCAAACTAGTTCTGCACACAATATTGAAATCTAGATTTACAATGACTCTGTTATGTTCACTATTACTTGATCACTTGACTTCCTGCAGATCAATTACTTGAGCAGGCACCAGTAACATATTAATATGTCCTGGCACATGCGAGATAGCGAAGGGCATCTGCCCGATCCAGGAACATAAAGAGCCTCAAACCATTCCATCAAGTCATGGGAATGAGGTCTATAATTGTTACTGGTATCTGGCATGTAAATACGACACGGGTAGCTTGCCAGGCTCTGCCATGAGGGTGGGATAATCTTGTAATCTATGCTCTCTATTTTAAAGATTTACTTATGTATTTGCTTATGCACAACTTATATACATATATCAAACATCTTTAATTAGTTGTGTTTCCTTATGTAAAAAGATGACGAAAACTGAAGTTTGGGTTATTTCTCAAGACTTAGTCCAGAAACAAGACTCAAATGCAGGTCTTCAGTTCCAAAATATTGAACTAAATTCACCGTTCTTCATTTGATTAATAGGTCAACCCACCAAACTATTGTTGTTTGTTCTGCTTACTTATTTGTACATGAGATTTACTGCACATAGTAACATTTTAAGATACCCATATTAAATCAATGCAGCCTATTTTCATCAGTAAGTGCTCAAGATGAGAGCCTTCTACTTGACTATACCACCTGCATGACAGAGCCTGGCAAGCTACCCATGTTTTATTTACTTGTTATGCCAAAAACTAGTAACAATTAGGATCCTCAGTTCCATGACCTGAAGAATGGTTTGGGGCTCTTCCTGTCCCTGGAGCAAGCAGATGCCCTTGGGTTGCACTTGCTTGTGACAGGACTAATGGAGATGTTACTAGTGCCCACTCGAGCAAATCGATGAACAATGGGAAGACAGTGATACAGTGATACAGTGAAATCAATGCAGCCTATATTAAAATGTGCCCAGATTAGAGGAAAAAAATAAAAATTAAAGGAAAATCTGAAACAAGTATAGAGAAGACACAAGACAATGGACAGGTAAGAAAAAGAAAAGACTAAGGGAATGCAAAAAGGAGATACAAACATAGTTGTACAGACTTTCGCTTAGTTTCAGAATCTGTCCTCAAGTCCATCATTCTTTATACACCCTAAATATACAGATTGGAAGCTCTTAGCCATAGCTAAGAGTTTTGTTGTGTGGGTTCTTAAATGTCTTTACATAGAAAGAATATTTGGTATATGTGAGTATAAAAGATGTGGCAGAACAATGTGTAAAAGAAGAGGGAGAGAGATGCAGAGACAGAGAGAGAGAGAAAGAGAGGATACTGGGGTACCTGCTATTGAGGCAGCCTGAGGGTGGGCGGGAGGGGTGGGGGTACATTGGTGGTGGAAATGAGGCACTGGTGGAGGGATGGGTGCTGGTATACTGTATTACCAAGAACCAATTATGAACACCTTTGTAGTTGTATGTCTCACGGTAGTATAATAAAAAAAATTTTAAAAATAAATTAAAAAAGAAAAGAAAAAAATAAAATAGCAAGATTTATCTTGAAAAAAATAAATAAAAATGTGGCAGATAAATACATTGGTATTTTTTGTTTGTTTAATTTTTTTTTAATATCTTCGTGAGATATACAATTACAATGATGTTCATGTTTGGGTTTCAGTCATACAGTGTTCCAGCACCCACCCTTGCACCAGTGCCCATTTCCCACCACCAATGTCCCCTGATTCCCTCCTCCCTCCCCCTGGCCTGCCTTTATGGCAGGTACTCGCCTCTTCCTTCTCTTACACATTGTGGCTTGCAATACATACATTTAGAGATTATCATGTAAGACAGAGAAGGGAACAATGTGCTAATAATTGTTGGACATGATTACTCCAGCCTAGAACTGAGCATTGAATATAGGCAAAGGGATATACATGATACATAATACCTTGGTGTTTGAAGTGAAGGGCACCCACAATGGGCACGTAGCACCAGATTCTTCACTAAGTTGGCCACAGATTTTCAGGTGAAGTTGAGTTAATCCTACTTCTCATCTACAAAGCTGAGGATTTGGAAATAAAGAGCTTCCTTGAGCCTTAATGAAACTGTCACACAGCAGGTGTGCTCATGCTAATCTCAGTCCTGCTGAGACACAATGCCTGTGTGTTTTGGCATTAAAGCTCCAAGCCTGTGTGAACTAACCCATGTTTATTTCTTCAGCCTTATCTTGCTCCAGGTTCCTCCTCAAACACAGCAACAGTCATGTCCTTCCTGGGTTTTGTTTGCTTTGCTCCATGTGCGTTTTTACTTCACTTTACAGCCTTTTCTTTGTAGGCCCCTTTTTATCCTATTTTTTGGTCTCAGGTACTCACTAGATGGTAAACAGCAGGATAAGGACTAAGCTTTCTATTTTTTTTAACACCCACAGCATGTGTCACCCAAACCACAGCACAGAACCTCAGATGTTCTGATCATCCAATTATATGAAGTTCCTTCCTTCAGACAATTGAGTATTGAAGTATCTCTAATTGCTAATGAAAAAGTCACAGTTTTCTCCAGCCTTAAATGAGACAAAAATGATCTAGTTAGCAATTTGCCCCATTAGCAAACTGTCTTTTAGTTTGATTCTTTTTATTGCCATATACTGGAAATTTCAAAGCATTGGGAATGGGGTCAGTGAATCTCTATAGGTATCAAGTACTACCAGAAAGTCTATTGAAATTACACCCATACCACCTCCAGCTTAGCTTATGATTCTTTATTGTCTAGGTCCTGCCATTTGCCAAAATCTTTTAGTCATGGCTGTTGGTAGAATTAGTTGTCAGATTGGAAGGAGACTAGTTGATATGCAGTAAATTCTTTGCCACAAGCATTTCACTGCATAACAAATTGATGATAAGGCAATTTGTCATGAGAGATAAAAGAAAGGGTTGCTAGATTGGTTTGACAGTTTGGTCCCAAGTTTGGCTTTAACTGATGCAATTCTCCCATCACTGCTATGTGCTTTAGCCCTCACAGTGTGATGGGTAGACTGGTAGTCTTTAAAGTCGTAGATGGTTACACCATATATTGACTTCCTACAAAATATGGCAACAAAGTTCATTGGGAACAGGATCTCATTTTGCAAATCCTTGGGAGAACATAATCATCCCTCCCACCCACTAGAGCCAAAAGCTTACCAAATAGTAGCAGTAAAAAGGTGGCAGATAGTTCCAACAGTTTTCAGGTATATTATCATTTCTTTGTAGGGAGGTCAGGGGAAAAGTCTCCCCAAACTTTGCTCAGACAGCCTAAGGTCCAGAGATTCTTGACAACTAAGCTGGCAGTTCAGTGCAAGGGTCTGAGGATGTGATGGTGCTTCGGCTCTGTGGTGCTAGGAATTACCCTGCCTAGCCCAGCGTAGTGGAGACATCCAGGGCCACACTTAGTGGTGCTCAGTGGCTTCCAGAACTGCACCTGATAATGCTCAACTATGTGGGACCAGAAATCAAACGCAGGGGTGAACGCATGCTAAGCCTGGGTCCTGACCACTGTACTGTCTTTTGGCCCCTGATTACCATTTTTATATAATTAAAGATACAGCAGTTTGTTTACTATACTGAATATGCCACATTTATTTATCAGGTGCAAGATTTAAGACAAAAAGTAAATGCATTCAGCATTATCACGTCTCTAATTACTGACATTATTGATGGCTTTACCAAGCTGACAGAAGAGGATAGTTTTTCCAAGGGTTGATTACTACTTGAATTTAAAACAATAACAGCAACAAAAAAACAATATTGGGAGAGAAAATGCTGAGGGCCTGAAATGCCCACATTTTACATATAACTTTGGAATTTAGAAATGGATATACAACAGTCTGTCAAGAAAAACAATAGCGTGGAAGGTTCTCATGATGCTGTCAGCTCACAGTAATGCCCGAGTGAACCTGAGCTCTTCAGTCGGTGATATGATAATAATCGCTCACACAGTAATATGAGACACTCCATAGGTAGAGTTGTCAACAGGATCATAAGACACACCAGAATTATTTGCAAACAAAGAAGATTAGGGCAGGAACTTCTTTAGGTTTATCAATTCCCTCCTTTTCAATATCACGGACAATTTTGGAAATGATGCATTTTCATAAAAATAATAAACAACATGCTTAAAATAGTTACAGCTTTGATATTGACAGTCCCATCACCTATCCACCACCAATATACAAAACCTTCCACCCATGCCACTATGTCACCTCTAGTTTACCTCATCATTGCCTCACCATTTCTTGCTTGGCATTCTTGGTTTTATAATCCAAGACTACAGGTTTGCTTTCATTTCCCTGTTCTATGTCTCTCTATATATCATGGATGAATGAAAACATCTATTTGTTGTTCCTTATCACTTATCTTCCCATTGTTCATCGATTTGCTCGAGCGGGCACCAGTAATGTCTCCATATGTCCCAGACACATGCAAGTATAGCCCAATGGCATCTGCTCACTCCAGGAACACAAAGAGCCTCAAACTGTTCGTTCAGGTTTTTGATGAAGTCAGACCATCTCGTAGGTGGGCAGCCACACATTCTTTTGACGTCCCAAGGAATCTAGTTGGTAACAGCTCTAGTACCGAGGCCATCCCTAATCACATTATGGGACCCACCCATCTGATTTTCATCATCTTGGCAAACGAGACAACATCTTTGATTCTTGATCATCGATGGAGGTCAGAACTCCAGATTCCTTCCTCACTTGAGTGAAGCGTGATTCTCTAAATATGACTCTTTCAATTCCTTTTTGGGCTACCTGAATAGCATTCTCATCCTGTTTTCGTAGGACCCAGGTCTCTGAGGCATATGCTAGTTCAGGAAAAATGGTGACGTTGAAAATTTGTGCCCGGGCTGGAGGTTCTTTGTCTTCTTTACCACTTCCTTGATGTTCTTGAGGACGTTCCACGCTGCTCTCTCTCCTGCGTAGTTCAGGTGCTAGGTCATTTGTCATGTCTCAGTTATCAACCTAGGTACACTTAACTGCAAAGTCAGCCAGCATTTGTGCTGCTTGGAAGATATTTGGTTTTATTAGAATGATGTCATCAACGAAGCAGAGGTGGTGTAGTTGCCAACCGTCTATCTTCACTCTCATTACTTCCCATTCCAGTCATTGTATGACGTTCTTGAGGGTGGCACTGAAGAGTTTCAGTGAAATGGTATCTCCCTGTTGAACCCCACTCTCTAAGTTGATGATTACTTCCTTAAAGAATGGTGAGATCCTGGTAGTGAATCCATAATACAGCTCACAGAGGATCTTGATGTACTGAGTTCGAACGCCCTGCTAGGGTTTCGATAACTGCTTCAGTCTCAAAAAATCAAAGACTTTCTTTAAATTAATGAACATTAGACAGGCATCTTGAACTCTCGTGAAACCTCAATGAGTTTGGCAATTCTGTGGATATGATTGATCATGCTCAATCCTTTTTAGGAACCCTTGCTCACATTGTTGTTCTTCTTGTGTTCTGCTGATTGTATTCAGGATGACTCGAGTGAATAACTTATAGACAATATGACAGATAACAGGCAGATGGGTCAATAGTTGCCGATGTTGTGAATGTCACCCTTCTTCTATAACATAACAGTCCTGCTGGCTTTCCATTGGGACAAAACCTTGCATTCAGATAGGTAGTGTATGAAGAGCCGAGCCAGTGTATTGACGAGTACTGGCAGCAGATTCTTTAGGTCTAATCTTGTCTGGACTGGGTGCTGTATGCTTTTTTTAATCGACAAAATGGCATGTTGGATTTCGGAAGAGAGAATATTGGGAATGACATATCAATCCTGCAGAATTTGGTATGTGGGCAGGTGGACATGGCTATCAAAGAGATTCGAGTAGAAGTCATGGATAATTTTCTCCATTGCCTTCTGGAAGATGTGATAAATCCATCAGGACGTCAGAGGGAAGCAGTACAACCAGCAAAGCTGGACAAGACCAGAGACAGATCAGACCCACAGTGCTGCTCAACCCGCATGGACCAGCCCATGGAGGTTCGAAGGGCAGTAAATGGCTAGGCCCTGGCCAAGTCCAACATAGTTCCTAGGGTGGGCAGACATGTGTGTGGTGTGGGGGTGGCTGCACCTGCTGGACTTGGAGCGGGGATAGGGGCTCCTCCCTATCTCTCCACCTACATGTCCCACCAGATGTGGCTATGGGCCCACCACCACCACAACCAAAAAAAGATGGACAAGAGACAGAGCAGAGCCACAGCTGAGTGGCTGCGTGACAGGCTTAGATAATAATGAAGGTTAGGACCAGCTCCTTCCTAGGATCTTTCACATTTATACACTGTAATGATCATTGTCCCCTCCCCTTACTTTTCGACATATTATTATGTTTTAAAGAACATTGCACGGAGAGCCTGGCAAGCTATCCATGATATATCCAATATGCCAAAGAACAGTAACAATTAAAGGGCCTCATTTCTATGACCATGAAATAGTCCCCAATATGGCAGCTATAAAAAAAGACAAGCAAGGAGAGGCTGATAAAAATCTCAGGACTGAACTAGGCTACCAAACGAAGAACTCAAATGACTGTACTTTCAGCGCACATACACTGGCATCTGAAGCATCCGTCGAAGACCTGATGATGCAAGCAGAGAAGATCATGTACGACATCACTGGTCTGACCAAGACAGGAAGGCGTCAATTACATCATGTCATTTTCGACACTATAGAACTGTTCTTCCTTAACTACTTATTAAACATGATAACCTCCAGTTCCATTTGCATTGCAGAGAACTTCATGATTTTGTCTTTTCTTCTGACAACATAGTATTCTATTATGCATATAAACCATGACTTCATCTTCTCTCTCTCTCTCTCTCTCTCTCTCTCTCTCTCTCTCTCTCTGGTGTTTTGAGTCACACCCAGCTCTGCTCAATTTCTCCTCGCTCTGCACTCAGGAACTGCTCCTGGCAGTGCTCAGGGGAACCATGTGAGATGCCGGGAATCAAACCCAGGTTTGCTGCATGCAAGGCAAACACCCTATCCACTGTACTAGTGCTCTGGCCCAAAAACCCACCACTTCTTTATACATTCATCTGTCATTTGGATATTTGGGGTTCCATATCCTGTCCATTGTACTCAGTGCTTCAGTGAACACAGATGTACAATACCTTTTGGAATTAATGTTTTTGTGGTTATGGGGAGGAGTAGATATCAAGAAGTGTGACCCCTGCACCATGTGGAAGCAACCCATGGAGCTGACCTCCCAGTAAGGGGCTCGGCCATCCCCTGGCCGAGTCCAAAATTGCTCCAAGGGTTTGCTCTCATAAGCGGGGAGAGACCATGCTGGCCCGACTCGGAGTGGAGTTTTGGGTCCTGCCCTTTCCTCTACCGCCATGTCAGTTGCCCTGAAGAGAGAGACCCACCCACACCAGACCCACATGTCCCTTGGTGCACAGCCGCTTTGTGGCCACGAGATATTTTTATAGCATACTGAATTTTGCATAAGGTTCTTCCCAATTTCTTTCTGTTATACATAGTAAACAGTTATAGACATGTTTTAACTGATACCAGTGAGCCTGGCAAGAAGGCAGAGCAAACTACACATCATGCAGTTAGTCATTCTCAATAGCCAGACTCCATAGTTCCTCAGAGCTCCATCCAAGAGAAAACCTGATCTTCCCCCTTTAAGTTTCATCAGTAAATGCTCGGGTTGAGAGCCTTCTACTGAAACTATACCACCTACACGGTAAAGCCTGGCAAGCTACCGTGTTTTATTTACTTTTTATGCCAAAGACTAGTAACTATTATGGACCTCAGTTCCATAACCTGAAGAATGGTTTGGGCTCCTCCTGTCCCTGTAGCAAGTAGATGCCCTTGGATTGCACTTGCATGTGACAGGACTAATGGAGATGTTACTAGTGCTCACTCGAGCAAATCGATGAACAATGGGGAAGACAGTGTGACCCCTGCATCATATAGAAGTTGCATTTCTTTGAGAAGATAACCAAAACTGTAATAGTTAAATGTTAAAAATAAGGTTTATCAAGAGGGATATGGGAGTGAAGTGTGGGGTTTGGTGTTGGAACACTGTGTGCTGAAACTCTCTTAACATACTGTAAATCATTGTGTGTGTCTAAATACAAAGACAAATTTAAAAATAATAACAGACATCAGGGCCAGGTTGATGGCCCAAGGGAGTATGCATGTTTTGTATATGGAAACCAGAGGTCAGGCCTGACACTACATAGCCCCTAAGCACTGCTGAGAGAAACTCCCTAGCACCACCAAGAGTGGTTACTGGGAATGGTTGGGTGCGACTCCCTCACAAAAAAAAAAAAAATAACAGATAGCTGTCACAATGAAATATTACAACATTCTTACATGAGAGAAACAAATATCCTTGGGTAATTGCCAAAGTATTCATTTCTGTAAAAGGAAAATAAACTGAACTTCTCTAATAACTAATTCTAAACATAAATAGTAATTCTTAGTTATAATTTATAAAAGAATCCTGATGCTTGCTTTAATAAATGAGGAAAAGTAATTAGTTTCTATTCTAGATAAGGTTAGTGTCATGTCCCTCCAAGGTGCCTCAGAAAAACAAGGAGCACTGAGAATGCAGCTGCCATCTGGCTATCATTCTCCTTCTCACTCTCCCTCCCCCAAGATATGCATCTTGATCCCAACAAAACAGTAGATAAAGCATAAAGCTAACATGAACCTGCCTTGTTATCTCATAAGTTAAATCAAAGACATAATGAGACATAAGAAGCAAAGAAGACATTTTTTCTGCCTTACATTATGCAAGGATAATAATTATGGCAAACATTCCAAAACTGAGTCATTTTCTTTGTCTTCAAAAGAATTATTTTCTTTACTGTTTTATATTTCTCCAAGCTATGCAGTGCCATTGATAGCTTGTCTATTTTTTATTTGCCTTTTTTAAATGCTTTTTCATAAAACCTTTCTGAAAAGGCAGAGTTGCTCTAGAAAATAAGTTACCAAAAATTGGCATTTTTTTCTTGAATGCTTATTATTATTATGTTAAATCTAGCATATTATGCAATGTGTTAGTTTTCAAAACTGGTTCTGGAGAAATAACTAAGTAATCCCATATCACCAAGAATTATAATGGTTTGGCGCTTGGGAAAGGTTGCTTTTATTTATATATTTTGAGGTTTTGAACCACACTTAGCAGTGCTCAAAACCCATTTTATCACTAATGGTTAAATTCTTTTCACAGTGTAATACTACTCAGCTATTATTTAAAAAATTAAAACCTTCCCTTTTCTACAACATGAATAGGCCTAGGGATATAAAAAAGCAAATACTTAAATTCTGATACTAGAGGTGAGATTATAAGACAAGGGCTATGGGATGTGGGAGGTAAGGAGAGAGGACAAAAGCGACCGAGAACCCTGTGGACAGGTTTCAGTACTTTGGTCAGAGGTGAGGTGCAGTGACATTGTAGGCCCAAAGCTCATGAAAAATACATTGCCTCCATAAAAATAATATACATAATATTCATTTTGTCAAAAACAACCTTTCTGTGAAAAGCATGCTCCTGTGACGCACCCCTGTAGAAAGAGAATGAGTTCTGGAGCCAGAGGGCTCGGGTTTTAATTACAGCTTCTATTTATTCCCAAATAAATGGAAAAGTTGTTAAGCATAAAGAATCAGAATTTCCTTGTCTAGAAAATGCTTCTCATGATACACACCTCACAAATTGCTTTATTAAATTGAATAGTAGGCTTTTAATAAAGAGCACTTGTGTGCACACAAACCCCCAATTGCTAAATAGGTGCCTCTCTTGTACATATTTCATAATTAATTTATTTTATTCTCTGAACCTATAACTGAAATATAATTTGTTGAAGCAAGGCTAGAGCGATAATACAGTGAGTAAGGCATTTGCCTTACACCACGGCCGACCCTGGGTCTCGATGCTCGGCATCCCATATGGTGCTCCAAGCACCATCAGGAGTAATTCTTGAGTGCAGAGCCAGGAGTATTACCGAGTGTGACCCAAAAGCTAGTAGTAGTAGTAGTAGTAGTAGTAGTAGTAGTAGTAGTAGTAGTAGTAGCAGCAGCAGCAGCAGCAGTAGCAGTAGCAGCAGTAATAGTAGTAGCAGTAGTAGTAGTGAAAGCTTCTGATGCATTTCACTATGACACTGCTGGGGTTTTAAGCTGGAGTTGACTTTCCTATAGATTCATAAGCATGAAATGAACAATAAATGATGAAGTGCATTGTTAAGTTAGGTTGCTTACTGGTCCCATGTTTACAACAAAAGACTTGCACTTTCTAAACATCTGATCTTTTGGTTTCAGCATAAATTAAGACATGCAAAAATCTTTTTTAATCACAATGAGAAGAACAATGATATTTCGCAAAGGCACTAATATCCATTAGTAATACAAAATTCCTTGTGGTTCAAAGACACTACTAAGTGTGTTCTAAAAAATCAATACATCTTATTCCAAAAGAAGAGTTTTGCCTATCTCAGTCTACCCTGAGTCTAGGTTTAGACAAGTGGCATGTATCGCTAGTAAAATGTGAGCAAAACTGATATTGTCTCTTCTGGGCTGGGTCTTAAGGAGGCTGGCCTTTTCTCCATTCTGGTTTTTTTTTTACCTTTCTACCATTAGAAACAAAGGACTATTACACCCAAGAGGTTGGAGGAGTTAGGAAATAACTGTTGAAACATCCTTTATTAACCTGTTTCTCCACCAAATTTCTCTTCCATGAAGCTCTGTATTTTCTATCTGGTCTCAATGAGGCTCTACAACTGATTACTCTACTGAAACCCCAAACAAAGGCATACACAAATCACAAAGACAAGCTCCTATCTTGTGTCCTGAGTCTTTAATCCAAGAATTCCCTCTGTTCCCTACCCTGGAGATTTGAGGATGTTGGGACCCTAAAAAGTACAACATTTTCCCTGAGGAATTTTTTCCTCCACATTTAGTTATTTATATTCATGAAATTATATTTTTTTGTAGCTTAGGGATCAAAAGTGACTTCTCCTAGATGTCTTCTCCATATTAGCCATGTGGCCATATGGAAATGAAAACTCTTCCATATGACATGGAAAAGTCATTATACCTGCCTGTTAAGTTGTAAAAAATATTCTGGAGCTACAACGATATCCCATAAATTTTCCTGAGCCTACTATTCCTAAAGCAGTTAAAATAGAGGTCAGATAATGAGAATTAAATAAATTACCCAAACTGAAGTAGATATTATATGATTTGTTCAAAGATAAATTCCTATCAGAAAATCAATGATGCTAGCTAATAAATAAGGACATGGGATAAGGCCAGGGCCAGGGCTGTTGATCATCATAGAACACTTGCTTGCATGTGTGATGCACCGCGTTATATCCCTGGCATCATAAACTCAAAAACATTGGACAAAGAATATGTAATTATCACAGACTGTGTTGATTAGGGTAAATTTATCATATATTGTACTCTGGTGTACAGATTACAATAAATCTGATGTTTTAAAACAGTATTTAGGAGTTAGGGCACTTACCATGCATGTAGCTGACCCTGGTATGACTCCTTAACAGTGCATATGTTGCCCTAAGCTCTGCACGGGAGAACGCTAACCACGGTGCTGAGAGTAGTGGCCCCTGAGCACTAAAAGGTATAGCCAGAAATCCCTCAAATAATAGTAATAAATTAAAAAAATATTAACAAATTTTATCTATTTAATTTAAATAATTTACTGCTTATTTATGAAAATAATAAAATTTTTAAAAATGATGATGAGATATCATCTCAACCACCCTGACTGGCACACATCCAAAAGAGGAAAGGAAAACCAGCGATGGTGTGGATGCAGGGGAGAAAGGATTCTCATTCACTGTTGGTGGGAATGACAACTGGTCCAGCTCCTTTGGAAAACAATATGGACATTCCTCAAAACCAGATATTGAGTTCCCATTTGACCCAACAATACCACTCTGAGAATATACCCTGGAGGAAAACAAAAATAAAACAGCAGAAACACCATCTGCACTTCTAAATTCATCACAGCACTATTCACGTAGCCAAAATCGGAAATAACCTGAGTGTCCAAGAACAGAAGACTGGATAAAGAAAATGGGATGGATCGATAGTAGAGCAGGTAGGGCATTTGCCTTGCACATGGC